>MVJL01005684.1:0-46722 GCA_002156465.1 Macrocentrus cingulum | reverse complement strand
TATTCGCCTACTGCTTCGTTGTTTATTGATCGATTTGGCTGAAACTCGGATGGTATTACCTGGTCAGGGTACCCAACCTTCATGCCAAGTTTCAAGGTCATCCGATGATTAGGGGCGAAGATACAGAAAAAGGGTTGAAAAAGTTATAGACAATGGGAACGGAGGACTTCTTTACCGGCCGATGCAGTTTCTTTTACGTTTTTTTTTTCTTTTTAATATTTTTACAAGTCTTAATGCCTATTTTTTTTTATAAATTTGGGGTTGTTAAATTGGGGTTTTATAAATTTGAACAGGGTAGATTTTATAGCAAAAAATCTGAACTTTTTTGGCGTCGAAAAAACACTAAAATAACGTGAATTCCGTGGCTTAAACCACTTATTATTCTATATAATTAATAATTTGACTAATTGGATGCCTTTAATCACGAAAAAAAAATATTTTTGAAAATTTAGTTTTTTGGATTTTCTGGCTACGGATAAAGAGTTACAGAAAATTTTTATAGAACATTATTTGTAGAGAATTCAATCCCTGATAATTTATCAAGAGTACTATTTTTTTATATCTCCCTTATTTATTGAGTTATCATCAAAAAACCGAAACCGACCTTCGTTTTTTCGTGATAACTCGGTAAATACGCGAGATATGACATAATTGTATTCCATATAAATTGTGAGGAATTAGATTTCTTATAAAAAATATTCAATAAAATTTTCTGTAACTCTTCATCCCTAGCCAGAATTTCCAAAAGATTGAATTTTCAAAAAACATTTTTTTTATTGCTTAACTGTTAATTAATCGTTTAAATAAACTAGTTTAACTATTATATCACCTGAAATATGTTGTATTAGAAAAAAAAAAATGCGCAGTTGAACAGAAAAAAAAAACCATGCCATGGCCAGGACTCGAACTCGCGCCCTCAGATTACGCGAGCAAGCATTTAGCCATCTGAACTAACTCGTTCCTACGTTACAATGTAACATTACCTATATATAAGTAGCGTTGTTGATAGATTGCATCTATTTTTTTCCATATTTAAAGTGTACTCCGTCGCTTTGCCATTATAGATGCTAGTCACGGCGATGTGTATACACACGCACAAGCGCACACAGCCGGGAAAAAATATCATCGTCACTTCGGCAAAGTATTTAATTAAAATCTCGCCTAATCGTGATTAAAATGAGCAGTGAACTTCGACGAGAGGTACGCAAGGTTTAATTACACGTGAATATCAACAATTGATATCATAAAATGTAATTCATTTTGTGTAGTTTCCTAGTCAAAGCACATGAGTGCATATGCGTTTATTGTGTATATGACAATTTATTTTATGGCGGGGAATGTTTCAATTTTTAGGTGCTGATGACATTCAAAAAACTGCACAGAGCACGACTAATTGCCTTCCAGGGTGATGACCGTGCCTTGAAACGTAAGAAAAAATTTTATAACAGTTTATTTTATAACAGTTAACATAAGATTCCTTATTATTTCTCAGTTGTGAGGCAGAAAATCAACGACGAGTACAGGAAATATAAAAATGTTTCCAATACAGATGCCGTCAAGGAGGTAATCATTGCATTGAATTTACGTTTAGCAGTATCTAATCATATTTTGTACCGTTTTAGCTTAATAAATTCGCCGGAGAGGTAGAACACGAAGTGAGGACATCAGTTATTCAAGCTGTTGAAAGAAAACCTGGAGTTTATCAGCTAAATGTTAGAAAAGATCACTTGTTTGATAGTGTACCACCTCCTGGAACACCTCTGCCTAAACCCGAAAGACGATGTGGTACCTCAAAAACTAAACCAGTATAATAACAAATTTATTTCGTAGTGTTTTTTGAATTAAAACCGTGAAAATCTCGAAAAATATATTTATTTTGTAGGAATACACTGACAACGATGCAATTTATTTACAAATTTTCGGTTTTTTATAATCCAGTTTTTGTTTAGTTTTTCATTGTATTAGGCAGTGCCCTCCTTGATTCTGAAATTATTAACAGAATTTATTAACTCATCAGCATTGAAAAAATTATCGATTGAAAGCAGAACAATGAAAATTATGTCTACTTACTATAATCTTGTTAATTTCATGCTTGAAATGGTTAGAGGGTATCATCGGTAATGCTTTAGTAAAGTGCTTCTATATGATGCAATACTTATTAATTAGTTAATTAATTTATAAGGCGAAGACATTACAGAAAACTTTTTAAAAATCAAACGACAGTTTTGAGAAAAAAAACTTTGCAACGTTATTTTTGTATATTCTGCTTCAATAATGCCAAAAGGGTCATATAAATATTTCAATTTAAAAAATATTTGATAGAAAAAATAAATTTTTCCCCTAGTTTTTCTGAGTTTTTTCGGTTTTTTGCAAATAACTCGATAACCACGCGAGATAATGAAAAATGTCATTCGTATTAAATAAAAGAAATTTAATTTTCTATAAAAAAATGTAAAATAAAATTTTTTGATATTTCTATTTGTTTTTGAGATATTTGAAAAAATAAAAATTTTTAAAAAATCAAATATTTCAAAAACTAAACGAGATACAGAAAAATTTGTTTTACATTTTTTATCAGAAATTTTATCCTTAATCATTTAACTTCTATAACATTTTTCGTTATTTCAATTATTTACAGAGTTATTGCGAAAAAACTGACAAAACTACGAAATACCAAAAGGGTACCTCTTTATTTTTTCTAAATTTTATTGAAAAAAATTTTCTTATCTCAATCTAATGTCTCAAAATTCATTTTAAAAATTGTTTATCCCTTTTCAACATTAATTACGCGATATATAAATATAAAAACTTAGTTGACTGCATGATGTTGCCATGTAACAGTAACATCAACAATGCAATAGTTATTTTTACTTATGAGCTCCCCCTGATGTCGACAGATATATCTGATGATAATGAAAAATGATATTTATCCATGTCAGCAGTTATGCGAAATATTTGTAATAGTATCACGGAAAATCAATTAAATAATCAATTATTACTTACATAAAGAAAATCAAATTTTAAATCAGTGCTTTCAATGATTTAAAAAAGATGTGTATTTTAATATCAAAATGGAGCTTTGGTTTTTTCAAGTATTCTGTACTGTCTCTCCTTAAGTAGTCAATTAATAAAAAAAAAAACTATTAATTAATTTTCTAACGTATTGAACCGAAAAAACATCAAATATACTAACGCATGCTCGGGATGATTGCGAATCTGATCAATTAAATCACTTCCTTTCAGTTGACCAGTACAAATTCGATGGATGGCAGTAAATAGCGGAAATTTATCAGTTAAATTTTTCGCCTGAAGCATTGCATTGACTTCCTCAGCCGTGGCAGGACCCTGCAACTTTTGTCCACCGAGCATTTCATCCTCTAATTCTTTTATCGACTTGCCAGTTTTAACAAATTGTTCGCAAACTCGACGATTGCGTCCACCGTAGCAAGTTGTAATTAAATCCGCGACACCGCAACTCTCGAAGAACGTCGCGATTTTAGCACCACCAAAAAATGTATCAACAAATTTAATCATTTCCATCAAACCCAATCGAATAACTGCCGCCTTTGTGTTGTCACCAAGGCCAAGACCGTCTACAAAGCCTGCACCACACGCCACAATATTCTGTAAGACAATTAAACAAGTGATTAAAATAAATTTTCAATTCAATTACCGGACAAAAATATACATTTATACGTACTTTGAGCGCTCCGCAAATCTCAACTGCTGCACAATCTTCAACAACGACAACTCGAAAATTTGGTGTCATCATCATGTCACGAAAAACTGGAGCTAAATTTTTATCTCGACAACCTGCAAACAAAAAAATTCATTATTATACTTGTCAATCATACCGTTAAAAAAGTCGACACTCTATTATACTGATAAAAAAATTTTGGTTTTTTCGAAATAACTCAAAAACCGCATGAAATATCAAAAAATTTCATTAGAAATAAAAGATTTAAAATGAAATTTTCTACAAAAAACAATTAAAATTTTTTTTTCTATCTCCCTTTGTTTTTGAGATATTATTGTTTTTTAAAAGTTGTTATTGTTAAAAATTTCTTAAAAATACCGAAAAATATCGAAAAAATCTATCTTAAATTTTTTAAAAGTATAATTACCGATGGTTGTCTCACAGAATTTCTCCTCTGCAACTTCATTGGCAAGATTAGCACCCATAAGAACATAGCAAGGAATTTTTAAATGTTCTTCAACAACCTTGGATATTAGATTGATGCTTTTGCCATCAGTTGAATCGAATCCCTTGATGAGAGATAGTCCTACAGCAGTGGGTTTAATTTTTCCAAGCATTGCCGCAGCCAAACCACGAATAAATTGATGTGGAATCACGAAAATCAGGATATCAGCGTCCTTTGCAGCCTCAACAACATCCGGAACAGCCAACTACAACAAAAAAATACCACCATAACTCGTAAATCATCCAAAAAAAAAACGTGAAAAAAAATCGTTTCCAATGATTTTTCATCGTTGAGTATCAAACAAAAACATTTAAAAATCATCTTGTCAATACAAAAGTCATGTATCTCAACTTGGCAACAATCCATGTGCGGTATTGAAGGCCAACTGCATCTTAATATGCTTCAATGTACATCAACATAGCCAAACAAGAATGCCCTACCTATGTTGCATAATAAAAACTCGGGTTTTGCTCGATTAATCAGGTAATTGTCGACATTTTCGTTGTTTGTCTTGATTTAAAAACATTTAACCTCGAAAGAAATAATAAAAAATTTTTTTTTATAAATTTACAATTGAGAATATTAATCTGACGAATTTTTTTCATCACCCCAGCTGTCAATTATGAACGAGATATAAAGCTCTTTGGTATTTTGAGCCACTTAAGAATTCTAGCATTAACATCTCACGTATATCTAACACTGATAACATACAATATCCCCCGTTGTACACTCGATTTACGCCCATATATAAAATACCAGCTTGGCTGGCTCGAGTTGGCAGTGTTTCACGAGAGATTATCAACATGAGACTGAATTCTGTGTTTCCAAATTTCCATGCAGAGACCACACAGGGTCCTATAGACTTCTACGAGTGGCAGGCTAACTCGTGAGACTGGAAATTAGTTTTTTCTCTCGTCGTTTTTGCTTAACAAATTTTTTTTTCTTCACAGGTGGGTAGTTATCTTTTCGCATCCTGCAGATTTCACTCCGGTATGTACGACAGAGCTTGGCCGCATTGCTGTCCACTATCCAGAGTTTCAAAAAAGGAATGTCAAGCTCTTGGCACACTCGGTAGACAAGCTCAAGGACCACGTCGACTGGGTCAACGTAAATATCTTCGTTTTTTGTTCGAATTTCTTCATGTTTTTCATCGGCAATATTTTTTATCAATTACATAATTGTGTCTCAGGATATTAAATCGTACTGTCAAGACATTCCCGGGGCATTTCCCTACCCCATTATTGCGGATGATGACCGAGAGCTCGCCGTCAAGTTGGACATGATCGATGAAGATGCCAAGGATGATCCTCAGCACTCAGCCACAGTCCGGGCACTCTATGTAGTCAGTCCTGATCATCGTTTACGTCTCAGCATGCATTATCCAACCTCCACGGGCCGCAATGTCGAGTGAGCAGGCTCGGAAAGTCGCAATTTCGTTGGTAGCTCGGGGTAAACTGATTTTTATCGCTTTTTTTCAGTGAAATTCTTCGGGTTATCGACTCACTGCAGTTAGTGGATCGTAAACCACAAATCGCCACCCCAGCCAACTGGATCGTAAGTCATTTTACAAATTTATTTCCCCCCAAACAAACCACGAAAATCGCACAAATGCAAATTATGCAATATATTTTGTTTCCCGTTGATCTAATAAAAAAAATGTATAAACAAAAAATTGTAGCAGATAAAAGAAAATTTTAAAGTCTTATTAAAAAATCGTGAATTTTTAATGATTTTTTGGATATCTAATTTTTAAGACTTAAAATTTTAATTATTTAAAAAATACTCATTTTATCGAAATTAATCACATTTCTTCATAAGACCTTTTAATTTTCTTTTTTTTCACACTACAACTTTTGTTTAAACTTTTTTTTTTATTTAACGAACAGGAAAAAAAATATCTAGAAAATTTACTTTTTTTTTTTTTTAGCCGGGCGAGAAAGTGATGATTCTGCCGACAGTCGACGATGAAGAATTGCCTACATTATTTCCCGGTGGTGTTGACAAGGTTCTCATGCCATCCGGAAAAGTTTACGTTCGTACAACAACGGATTATTAACAAAAAAAAACCCATCAATGACAAATTTATCGTTAGTATGTAATTTTATATAATTACTGTACTTCAAAATTTGCAATATATTCATTCGCACTATCTAATCTAAAATACGAAGATTAAGTGAGTTGTTATTGAAAAAAAAAAAAATACTATAATAGGTCAATGGCTGATTAACTTACGACATTCGGTGGTAACTTGTGTCCAGGCAAGTATTTGACATTTTCGTGCTGTTCATTTATAATTTCTGTCAATTTCTTGCCGTTTATCATCTCCTCGTAGACATACATGGTTACACACGACTCAAATTTGTCAGTAAACTTGGCAGCATTGGCGCCAACAATTTTTGCAATGGCTGAACCCCTGTAAAAATTAATTTAATTCATTAGAAATATCGATTAAATCCGTATTTGTTTGAGAATAAAACATGTTAGATTTTTTAATAATTATTCTGTGACATGTTTCATACGATTTTATGTTAGAGATTGTAAATTATTACGTAAATATTGAGTCAAGTAGGCGGATTGATGTTGCAATATTTACCAGTTTCCACTTCCAACGATGCAAACCTTCTTCTTCGACATTTTCTCGGCTTGAAAAATTACTTAGAGGTAACTTTGATGATTCTTTGAGACTGGGAAAGACAGATGAATGGGGCTACTCCGGTCCGTCTTCTTATTCCCTTTGGTCAATGACAACTGATCGCTTCGCTCAGCAAGTCACTTCACTCAGCATTGACCTTAAGAACCGAGGATTTTGCGCGCAAGATGCTTGGATCTACTCCAAGATGACTTGAAGGGTAAGAACGATCGCCAACGTTAAATTTAACAGCACTACGATAATTACATAGAACAATTGTATGCAGATTTTATGCAATTGACATTGGCACTAATTTTTTTATCACTATAGACACTTGGTTTGTAGAAGTAAATTATATTTTATTTTTTTTTTATTTCCTGAGGAATTATAAAAATAAAAATTTCCTCTATTGTATTTATGCTTGTAGGATTGATAAAAATATACTTTGATTTGTTGATCGCCCGGTTTTTGTGCTGTTTGGCTAGAGATGGCACATTGGTGGCACGTTCAGACCGTTGTCGTACCTAAATGGCAAATGACATGTGATAAAAAAAATATAAAAAAATTAATATCGCAGTAATGATGCAAGCATGAGACAAAAGAGTGAACAAAGAAACGTGCGATTATATAATAGAGGATATTTGGAAATATTATCACGAAAACGATATATATGTACGTTTTTCTGGTTAACAGACAATAAATTTATGTATATTTATCTCTGTAATTTACATTAATTCTTTCTCATTAATAACAATTTCATCATAATTTTCTTTGAAAGACGACCAACAATTTTCATTCATTCTTTTTTCTATTTTTTTTATTTAGCATTTAACTATGGTATTAAATACCATGTTTAAAATAATAATAAAGAAGCATACGACAACAAAATTTCATAATTTTCTGATATCAGATCGACTAGAAATACATGCAACATAGACACGTCGGAAATGCCACAAGAACGTGTATCGATAACTCCGTAAAACTATTTTTTTTTTTTTCAAGCTCAATTAAAAAGCTGATTGGAAAAAAATCAAATTTTTTTGCAGTGTGCGTCTATTCAGAAAAAACGTTATTCTGTCTATCTATTTTTAATTTTTCTTTCCACTGCCTTCGTTCAATTTTAGTCTCAAATCTGCGTCACTTTTTTTTAAAGGGGACAAAACCACCGAGAGAAAATACAAGAAATCAAAGCTTTTAGCAGCGACCAGAAGATTACCACCAAGACCACAGATTTGTCAAGATTTTTTGAGCTTACATATGTTCTGGATGACTGCGGATGCAATCGATGAGGTCATCAGGCTTGAGTTCACCAATGCAGATTCGATGGATTGCCGTGAAAAGTGGAAAATTACCCTCCATATTCTCCAACTTGAGCATATAATTGACTTCCTCGGCAGTAAATGGACCCTGAAGCTTTTGTCCATTCAACATTTCACACTCGAGCTCTTGAATTGTCTGAAACATCAAGTACAAGAAATATATCCAACAATTAACCTCAATTTTTCACGGTTTTTCTCCAACTTACTTTTCCAGTTTTGACAAAAGCTTCCGACACTTTTCGATTTCTGCCACCGTAACACGTTGTAATGAGATCAGCTACACCGCAGCTCTCGAAAAATGTGCTCAATTTGCCTCCAGGAAAGAAAACATTGACAAATTTAATCATTTCCATGAGCCCTAATCGAATTACTGCAGCCTTGGTGTTATCACCGAGTCCAAGGCCATCAACAAATCCCGCTCCGCAAGCCACAATATTCTAGAAAGTTCGAACAAACATTTAAATTAATTAAACTCACGTTACAATCAGTTGAATCACGTTGATTGCTGAATCAACTCACCTTTAGAGCACCACAACACTCAACAGAGTCAACATCGTCTACGACAACTACTCGGAAAAATGTCGTTTGAATCATATCTCTTAATATTGCACCCAACCCTTTGTCCTTGCAACCTTTAAAAATGATTAATGAATTAATTAATTAATTAATTAATTAATTATTCATGAAATAATAAAAATAAAAAGTCAATTTTTAACTCGGCTCCTTGACAGTTCGCGCCAAAACAAGATGGCGTCCGGCGCCACATTGATTTTTCAATAATCAATTTAATTAAACTGTAATTAAATATTACGTCAATTAAATTGAGTGATTTTACAGAGAAAAGATTCAAGAATAAAATAAAATTTGAATCATGCTTTTTTTCAGTCAAAATTGACATGAAATCTTCGTACTTTTTTCAACGGTCATCGAGGAGCTTACTTGAATGTAAGTAATTCTTAAAAATAAATCCGAGAGATAAATTTACCAATAGTCGTCTCGCAAAACATCTCATCGGCGACTTCGGAAGCCAAATTAGCGCCCATTAACACAGCCATGGAAATATTGAGCTCGGCGGCAATGATATGTGAAATGAGCTCGATGCCTCCACCATCTTTTTTGTCAAAGCCCTATACATAGTCACTTGAGTTTCTCAGATAATCACACCATTAATATTATATACCTTGATAAGCGACAATCCAACGGCTGTAGGTTTGATTTTACCGAGAAGAGTGGAGCATATCCGTCGAATAAATTGATGTGGCACGACAAAAACTAAGATATCGGCATCCTTGGCGGCTTCAACCACATCAGGCACTGCCACCTGAAAAATATAACCAACAAACTAGTAAGTAGAAAACATGACGATATATTCCTAGACTACACACAATTGTGTATAAAAATAGTATCTACACCACATGTGGGTCGTTTTGTGCCATTTTCTGTCTTTATCTCGACACGTCAGAGCGCAGACTAAACAAAATATACTGCAAACGTTGCAGCAAAAAAATGATTATAATGAATAAATACGTGAGCATGACTGTAAATGTGACAAAAAAAAACGTGGAATTATATATCCAAACTCCAAGAGTCCACATTATCTCATGTAAACTCATGTAATCAGACAAACAATAGTTTTAAATGCATTCGAAGCATAAAATCAATACTTCAAGGTAGTATATAGAGATTTTTGTCGACCTGACAAGTCGAAAGGTTCATGTAATTAATTTTTTATCGATTTATCAGACTGATTTATACAAATATTATTGATTTTATCAACTTACGACATTTTCTGGTATCTTGTGACCGGGTAAATACTTGACATTTTCGTGCTTCTCGTTGATAATTTCCGTGAGCTTTTTGTTGTTAATCATCTCCTCGTAAACATACATCGTCACTCGATCCTCAAATTTATCCAGGTGTTTGGCATTAGCTCCAATGATTTTTGCTATTGCAGAACCCCTTAAATTAATCAATAAAACCATTTAATTAATAATAAAAAAAGATTATCATACAGCAGGTGACAAAATTTATCTAAAGATAGAGAAACGGAATCAGGCGCGGTCATGGATTAAAAGTCGTCTATGCTTGCACGTGAAATAGATAAAACTATTTCCCAACAGATTGACACGTTTTACTAATTAATAGTTGGATGCGATGGAAAATTTCGTTTAAAAAAAAATTAGTGATGATGAAAGTAGAGATCGAAACGATAAAAAAATTAGATTAATTTTGTGCTTACCAGTTTCCAGATCCAATAATACAAACTTGTAGTTTACCGTCCATTTTTTTCTGATTAAATAATTAGTTACAGAAAAATAGTTTTGATAACCTGAATAATAAATTCCTCGTGAAAAACTGGGTAAACACGAAAGAATTGAGACAGATAACGTCGTGTGGCAAGAGAGAATCGAACAGACACACAATCAACTGCGTGGACAAACTGCTCAGGCGCAAATATTCCAGCAGGCAGGAAAGAAGGAGAAAACCCCGGAAAGTGGGAGAATACCACATGTGACGTTTCCATTGGTACACATGCATCCAATGCAGCAGAAAAAAATTATTTCTCTCCGAATAAGTAATATTTTTTCCGAAAAAATGAAAAACTAGAATCAATTTCTATACATTATTATGCTATAGTAATATTTGAATAATTGAATAGATCAATTTATTGATCAACATATAACGTACATGGTGCCATTATTTTCACGCTTCTTAACAATTACATAGAGATATTCGTGTACACGCGATGTATATACGAACAAAAAAAAAGAAAAAAAAAAAAACAGGTTTCAGATCTATTTGAGAGGTTAGCCATGGTATTATGTAATTTCAATCGTTATAGAGCTATTATTAGTTTATTGAACAGCAGAGTACGCAGGAATAGCTTAGAAATCTGATGTTCAATATTTAAATCGATAAATTTTAATCTTCAACAGCAACTTGAGCTGATTCTAGGATAATTTCGAATGAAAATGGCGTAAAGTGATAGCCAGCACCAGCATAAAACTTGCTCTGGAACTCCACCCTGAGTAAAACAACATGTATTAATAAATATACATTAAGAATATTTACTTAATCATGTTCAACACTCACCAATGAAGACGTAGAGTATGGAGAAAAGCTGAAAGTCCCTCCATGAGAACGAGAATGCCAACAGTGAGAGTTGACCAGAAGGCAAAAATGACCCAGACAGCCAATCCACCTTTCCAATCGGGCACTACCAATCCCTGTCTCATCACCATGTTCCACAAAACTTCAGACAGCTCTGAAAAATCAACAAAAATTAATATAAAAATTGATTGTCCATCTCCGTATGAGAAAACCTATAAAACTTACGGGAATGAGCAAGAGACAGAGCCCACAGTCGCAAATACGAGGCAGTATGCGAGACACTACCTAGAACATACTCAATAGTATGAATTCCCTGATAAATAAACATCTCTCCGACATCCTCTTCAACACTTTTATTGCTGGGATTTTGATTCTGTTGAACTTGAACACCACCGCCCTCAACATCGCCATTCTCCGTGCCGTGATTCAAATTATTCAGCTGATAGTGTTGCTTCTTTCTCTCGCGCATCATCATAATGGGCTTGGAGAAGAGCATCCAGGGGATACAGAGCAGCGCGATAACCAGTAAAAACATTTGAAAACCATATTGCCCAGAATACATATAATCTGGACAGCCTGCTGCACCTTTCGACTTCTTCATCAGCACCATATTGATAAATGTAATAAGCACAGCGGGCGCGCAAAATGGTCCGGTGCTATCAGGATTTTCTGCTGAGTACTTCACCCATTTGATAAACATCAGTAGAATTAAATAGAAGAAGAGAAAAACGAGAAAAATCACTTGTGGAATAAATTCACAAATAATATTAATCCGTTTTTTGAAGTACAAGTGATTTTTCAGTCCAACAAGCACTCCAAATAGCATGTGAATAACTCCAAAAATTATTGACAACTTCATCTTGTATGAATTCAAGAAAATAATCTTATTTTCCGCCAATTGCCACACTGGATCCATTCCAAATGGATAGGGAGTCAAAGTGTACTCTTTGGCTTTGGGATTTGGACTGAGAGTCATGGCTTCATTTTCACGGTACACACTGTCCGTTTGATTGGTCATCCAGTGTGATCCAAAGATATTCAACGACTTGGAGAATATATCATTGTAGAGTAAACCGGTGTACATGGAGAATAAGCCCATGAGAAAGACGATGTAACGCCCACCGAAGAAAATATTCCATATTTCATTGTCGGACTTTTTAGCTGCCAGTGGCTTCTCCTTTAAGACCATCCAACCGCCGAAAAGGGCCATTAGAAGCCCGTGGCCAGTGTCGCCAAACATGACCGAGAATAAAAAGGGAAATGTGATAATTGTATAGGGCGCAGGATTCATTTCGCGATAGGAAGCCACTCCGTAAGCGTCAATTAACGCCTGAAATCCCTTCGTGAACTTGTTAGTTCGATTGTAGGTTGGTGGATCCTCAAAGGACTCCATCCGATTGAGAATCGGCGGTACAGAGCTGCCGCTGCGCTCCTGCCAGCAAAAAAACATCGGTTAATCGTCGAATTTGTTGAAAAAAAAATTGTAATAATTGATATTACTGTTCCTCGACGTAGAGCCAATTGAATTGTCTCAATATCCAACACTGGAACCCAACACTCGGCGATTAGACACTTTTGAGTCACGTCCAAGTTGAATAAATTTAGTGTGTGGTAAATGGCCTTGATTTTACGCACTTTGATGAACCAATTTTTGATGTTTTTTGCGGCTGCCACCAACACACGATGACGATGATCCTGAGTTTGGCCTAAAACCTACGGATTTGAGGAGAAAAAAATTATTTTATGGGTCTTTGAGATGTTAGATAGTGGATTAGGGTTTTAAGTTATGATTTTACAGTGTTTAAATCCTCAATTCTTGTCATAACACCCATGGCCATCTCTCGACGATCGGCTGGTGCCTCGGGACATGGATATAAAGTTGCTCGAAATCCTTCGCAAATTTTTTTCACACGTGTTTTCAACTGATCGCCTTGGAAAAAAATAATAAACACGGATTTGAAGACTTGATCACCCTAAAAAAAATTATTTTTTGATGAGTTAAAAATGGTTTAGAATGGTTAAAAATATTTTTATTTACCGTTGATGGATCTTCCAGAGGTGATTCAATTTCTGCTTGTCGTAAAAATACATTTCCTCGGCATGCACGCCACAACATTCGCTCGAATGCCGGGATCCTCTCTCGTAAAATAACTCCAGCAACGAAACTAATTTTTTTTGAGAAGGAAAAAACGAATTAAAAATTGTTTAAAATTATGTTGAGTTATATTAGTTGACTTAATGTCTAATTAATTTTTTAGGGGTAAAATCTGAGGGGTTTAATGAATTAATTTGTTTCTTTTCACTGCATTACCTAGTTCTACTTTCAATCTGTATCGAATATTCACTCGGAATTAGTTAAATACCAGTTTCTAGTGGTTTTTTTTTTTTTTAATATTTCTTAGATTTATTGATTTTGCCTTGTAGCCATGTCAGACTTTCTTTTTTACTCAAGTCAAATGATGATTCTTGTAGCCATGGTCATTAACATACCTTAGAACACATGTCCATAAATGAAAAAACAGAAAAAACTAAAAACAAAGACAGATCGACAACTGCAAATCCAACACTCACTGAATCGCGAATCCAAGATGATGGAAATTTTACTGAAAACAATGCTGTTTAACGGAAAAAGCAATTTTTTTTAAACGAACATCACTCATTTTTATAATACTTAAGATGATTAATTAATTTTTTTTCATCACAAAAGTCATTGATGTATGATATTGGTGAGTTGTAGAGTAAAATTGAATTTTAACATTTTTTTTTTCACATTAAAAATGTTTCAATGGAACAATAAGAAGCTTTAAAAAACACGTAATAATGTTTGATTGTTTATGTTTTGAGTATCATAGGCAGAAATAAAAGAAAGTAAATATAAATAATATAGAAATTCAATGAAATCTGGTGCTCGTGAGAAGGATCTACACATTCCAAAGATTCTAGCAGAATATTATGCATTTTCATGATCTCAAATGATCATCAAAAAACATTGTAATTGTTAAAATAATTACCAAACATAAAAAAAATTTTTTTTCAAGAATCCTTGCAATTTTTATGAATTTTTTTTAGTTATTTAGCGATAACTCGGTAAATTAACAAAATATGAAAAAAGTTACTCAAGTTCAATGATTAGGAATGAAATTATCTATAAAAAATATTAAATAACATTTTTTTGTATCGCTCTTAGTTTTCAAGATATTTCAATTTTTTTTAAATTCATATTTCTCAAAAAATCTCGAAAACAAATTAAATTATCAAAAAAATTTATCCTACATTTTTTATAGGAAATTTAATTCTCTATTATTTAACTGTAATAAATTTTTTCATTATTTCGCTTATTTACAGAGTTATCGCAATATTAATGAAAAAAAAAAATCCAACCATTGTTTTACAATTACAACGTCAACTGGTGTCACTTGTATACATTATCAAATGCCAAATAATTACAATACAACAAAATCATCGATAAACTACCAAGGCATAAGAAGTGTATTATTGCTGTATCTGAATAACAATTAATAATTTACTGTAAAGAATTATTTTTTACTTAGTTTTCTTTGTTCAACGTACAGCCTGATAGTTCTACAAGAAAAGTGACATATACATGACTCTTAACCAAACAATAATTTTACTCAATCTACTGGGACACTCTTCGACCCCTTTTTTGTCACCCCATTTAAATATCTATTTTTTTTTTTCAACAAATATGAACGCTTAGAAAAAAAATGTTTTGGGATATATATTTTGTATTAGTTATCGAGAGCTATTTTGAAGCAGTTTTGTGGAACATAAAAAATGTTTTTAATTGGGGATTAAGGCTGTTATCTATTCAGAAGGAATGAAGGTACGTACCCCAACTGGACAGGACCAAGGGCGGACTGGCGGGCGATATTATCATCACTAATCAACGCGCGTGTCATGGACTCGGTGGGGTTCAAGCCTGCGTGCTCTTGCTGACGACACAACAGACAAGACACAACCACATTAGCACACTAGACACGGGACCACAAAATGCTCAAAAAAAAACAATATATAATATAACAAACGTCACTCGGAAATTTCGCTGGGTGCGTGCAGGTGTCTTTTGAATCCTCGATCATTTTACGACAATTTTTTAGTTATGTTGTTAAATATGATTAGAATAAAACTTGAAAAAAAAAAAATTAATTGTCAAGGGGAAATAAAAATAAAGCATTTTAAGAATTTTAAGGGTCGAGGATGCAGAAATTTCACCACACTAAATATGAATTGCCAAAAATGTTTGTTTTAAAAAAAATTTGTTCGGATGAAATTTTATAAAATAATTTTTTTTTTTAGCAATTCTTATTTAATTATCTGAAAAAAAAGAAAAAATTTACAGTGGTATAATCAATTTACTATACAGTCTGATTAAAAATCCATTGGCATATTTCATTATTTCATAAATTTACATATAAACGACAAATATTAAAACGTCATACGGGCCCGTTGCTAATTTTACTGGTTTGGTTTTTTTTACTATTTTTCATTAGATTCGCCTATGAAAACTTTATTGAAAACAGTGAGACATGTATCAATAATGCCAAAAAGATTTGTAGTTTTTTTTTAAATATGAGAAATTGATTTTAAAAAACTGTTTTTTAAGCAAAATTAAAAAAATATGCTTTAAAAATGAATTTTGTAATGTTTAATGGAAAAAAAAAAAATTGTTTTTTCGTCAAATTTTCACGATTTTTGGTGGGTATTTTAATTTTTTTCTGATAACTCAGTAACTAAGCGAGATAACAAAAAAAGTTATAGGAGTAAAATGATCGGGAATTTTATTTTCTATAAAAAATCTAGAATACATTTTTTCAATTTTTGACTTGGTTTTTGAGATATTTTGAAAAATCAAAATTTTTAAAACAAGGAAATATCTCAAAAATTAAAGTAAGTAGAAAAAAATTCTCATACGTTTTTTGTAGAAAATTTAACGCTCGATCATTTGACTCTAATGACATTTTTCATTATTTCAATTATTTACCGAGTTATCGCGAAAAAACGAAAAAAATCACCAAAACTGCCGGATTTCCAAAGGGGGATGCCCTTTGAAAATTTGACAAAAAAAAAATTTTTTTTTATTTTACTCAAATCTCTCAAAGACACATCTTAGACTCACATTAGACATTTTGTTGAAGATATTGTTGCTTTTATATGAAAAATCAAAATTATACGTCCTTTTGGCATCAATGACTTGATCTATGTTCAACTAATCTAATAGATAAGCAACTAAAGTACAACAGGCAGCTATCAATAAAGGCAAATAGTGTATATAGATACTGGAAAAACACAGATGCACTGAAAGCATTTATGGGAAAAAAACAGTAGAAGAAAAGTGTAAAAAAAATTCTAAAAAAAAACTGTGATTCAACTTTATCAACAACTATCACTAGTCACCTGTGCATTAAAATATAAAAAAAGTGCATCAACAATAATAATTAACATTTTTCACACAAATATATAAAGGATAAAAATACATACCCATGGCCACACCATCATCATTTATTGTTATTCACACGACATGGCTCTGTATGTGACTATTTCGATGAAAAAATATTTCTAATACACATCTAACGAAGCAAGCGATATTTTTCATAACTCAATAATAATAATAAAATGTCAAATTTATCTCGATACAGCTTGAAATAGTTAGATTTTCGAATTTAACACCGAACTGTATCCACAAAGACTATTAAAATTCAGGCTATTAACAATTACGCTCAACAGTCACATTTGTGTTTGTTTTTTTTTTTATGGCAATACTGAAGAAGCACGTGTAAAAAAATTTATTTACATTTTGAATTTGATATTTGTTTAATATATCCGCGATTGCAGGCAAACATAGAGAGCAAAAAATTCGGAAAACTAAAAACAACGCTTTTATAACGGCTTGCCTGAGGGGATTCCTATAGTGAGCTGCTGGGGTGTCTTCTGCAGTATACATGTGCTGCAAAATCACATAATACACTGGCTTATCGTGCTCTAAAATTAATATGTATATCGCGTTACTCATGCCAAAAAATAGCGTAAATATATTTTTTTTTCATTTATGTGTGATAATTCAGTAACTAATCGAAATAATGAAAAATATCATTAGGATTAAAAGATTGAAAATTTAATTTTCTAAAAAAAATAAAAATTAAGATTTTTCGATATTTTTTGTCATTTCCCAGATATTTTGAAAAACAATATCTCAAAAATTAAAAAAAAAAAAAAAACACAAAAAAATTGTTTTAATGATTTTTGGAATACTTAGTATTTAATCATTTTAAGATGCTTTTTTGGCGTTAGTAACACGATATATGAAAAAGCCTTGTGTAAAATATTTTTTTCACGCTAATCTAATATTTCTAGTGTCAAAAAAACGCTGCTCTGGCCAAGGACACAAGTGCAACAGTGTAAAGTGTAATATTTAGACAAATAAAAAATTTGGAAGACAATCATATAATCATGCATTTGCATGTAGATTAATTTGGTCCATTGCAAAATGCTGGGATTTTTATATTTTTTGGATCAAATCACTGCATTTTGCAGGCTAGAGATGACAACCACTATTAATTACCCGAGTTTGAGAGCCTGGCCGCCAGCGCGGAGGCCCTCTTCACCCAAAAGAGTGACTTGTTCTTCCTCGCGGCTTGGGTCGGCCATCTGCGACACAACATCTCCATGCTCAGCCCTGGTAACAAACTCAAATCACCCCCTTTTCATCGCCCTGCCTCCTTGTCAACTTAAAAATCCATTGGAAATTTTTTCAAATCGTTTAATCAACCTTTATCATCAATTTTATCTCTTCAAACGTTAAATATAAATTTTATTCATGTCTCAGAAGCAAAATGAATGCTCATAAAATAAATTTTTCAGTTATGAAGAATTGAAAGATAAATTTGAAGCTAGTCATATCTGACGTTATAAAATTCTTATCGATGATTTATATCAGTAATGTCTAAAAATAGCGCTCCTCGAGTCATAAAAAAAATATTAGAAACGAAAAAAAAAATTTTTTTATGAAAAAAACTTTGAATCAACTTGAAATAAATTTTTTTATAGGAATTTACAACGTATTTCTATTTTTTAATGTATTTTTTTTCAACGTTCGGCATTAATGACACTAAAAAATGTGGTTTTAATGACTGATAGCTAAAAATTAAAAATTCTTTTCGTTGCAGCAAAAGTTAATGAAGAAATAATAATCATGGAATAGGAGGCAAAAGGCAAGAGGGTGACTTGGGTTCGTAGCAATATTTACTGCATCACTTTTCATTGTTAGTTGGTAACACTTTGATATTAAGTGTTCCTAAAATCACTTAAATATATTATTATAAACGAGGACAAACCAATATATCGGTGCACCAATATTTATTTATCGTGTTATAACGTTCGAGGAATAAAGCTCGTCTTTCAATCGCTTTAGCAAATATTTTATGGCAACTAAAGTCGAGCAAACTCCTGGACAATTGACATGCACCTTTTTTTTACGATAAGTAATTTTCACCTTTTTAGAGATTCATTGACTATAAATAAAATTCATTCATAGCTTTGTAGCATAGCAAATGGTATTAAAACATAATCACTATATTGTGTCACTAGTAGTAAACGAGCGTATATTCTTTTCTCATCAATATGCTCCGATAATTTGCTAAATAAGCGAAATAACAAAAAATTTCATTAGAAACAAATTAAAGGAAATTTAATTGTCTACAATAAATGTAGAAAATTTTTCTTAATATTTCGCTTCGTTATCGAGATATTTAAAAAAATATAAATTAAAAAATGTAGATTTTTCTCAAACGTTTGAAAATTTATTCTAAATACCTAACTACTGTTTTAGGATTTTTTAATGCCCTTTTAGCAATAGTGACACGATATTTTATAAAATCTTAATGTTAATTGCATATTGTATGTTTTTTTTTTTTCACGTTAATCTTTTTTGTTTTTACTTCTAGGACCCGCATTACAGTAGAAAAAAATTTAGCCATGGATTTTTGTAGCTTTAAAACTCTATGAATATTATTTAAATGACTAAAAATTATTCTTGAATGTTTAAAATAATTTACAGGGTTACTTACCTCATCAAAGAAGGTTTGAGTTTTTCGTAATATATGTTTAAGCTCAGTCAGCTCCAAAAAATTGCGTTTTAGAGCCTCGGCATTCTGATTAACTTCTCGCAATTCATTTTCCAATTTTTCAAATGTTGCCTCGAGATCAATCATCTCCCGTGGCTGTGGTGCTTCAGGACTTTCCCCAGTATCCAACATGGGAATTTCATCTTTTTTAATTTCCTTCTCCAGATATCGAAGTTTCCTCTCCATTTCATCACATCGACGGACTTCATTGACGAATTTTCGTTGAAATGCATTCACGTCAGGATTCAACTGTTGTATAAAAAAAATTGGTGTCAAGGATATTATTTTTAAAAGAGGCGTTTTCATGCAAATTATCGACTCGTGACGATGATGTTGTCAAAGAAAAATGTCGGGTGTGATATTATACATCGAATAAACTTACGTCACGAAATTGGACAAGGCCAAGTTCTCCAAGCTCAGACACACAGGCATAGGCAGCCTCACTTTGCAAAAAGAGCTGACACAAGGTCATCTCTTCGCTGCGAAATAGTGAACCCATTTTTCTGGATTATTCGTGTGACAAGAGGCCGCAAATGACCAGCTTAGGTCTATTTTCCGTGATGATACTGTTCACTAAAAACCTTTAGATGATTTTGCACAGTCCAAACCCCACTCGTTTTATCGACGTTTTTTTGTCACAAGATTATCTATTATTGGGTTGCAACACCCAAAAGTCGGGATTTCCGCGAAATTTTGGGCGAGGAATAACCAACCACACTGCCAAAAACTTGTTATCGCTCTAATGTCGAATCGGCTAGAGAAACGGAAGGCATGCGCATTTAGATTACATGGACGACGCGCGCACCCATGCACACACACACGGCAGTGATTGGCAGTGGGGGATGACGATCGATCACATGTTTTTAATTACATGTGTGAGCGCGTGTGTGTGTGTAGAGGGCGCCACCAACCAGCTCCTCTGTTATCCTTCGTCGGGAGTTCGCTCCCCAATACAATATTGGCTGTCTTCATATATGTATGTACACATATTTCAGCCGCTCTGTGTGCACTCCACAGACGGAGAGTGGACTTGGGCTTCGATAATAACTGATGGTTGCAGAGGGATATGTTCCTGGGCTGTTTTAAAATGCAAACAATCTCTGAAGAAGCACTGGCTGCGAAAATACGGATGTAAAGACTCACGGATATGTGTAAAAATTGCATAACCTGATTTCATGCACTCGTTGCAGTAAGTTTAATTAAATGTCAAATAATCGCCAAGGGTGCAAGAAACGTTCTGACTGTGGCTCTGAACCGATAAATTTTATATATTTTTAATTTCCACCAACATTGCAGCTGTAATTTAACGTAAAACTCTGAAATTACTTTTATTATGTTCATTATGACCTCTTCAATATCTTTGTCATAGGTAAAAATGAGTTGAAAACGTCTATAAAAGAAGGTTCAATCATGAACCTCACCTCGCAGAGGGCCAAAAAACCTAGATAAAAATAAACCGATCATCAAAAATAATGGTAAGTATTCTTAGATGTAACATATGGTACAGTAAATAATGAATTTAATAAAAAATATATTTTATTAAATGTATTAAATAAATATTTACAAGTGATACATGACTTAGATCTATAAATCATAAATTAATTCATAACGAATTAATCTTCAAGTACGATAAAAAAATCAGGTTTTTTTTTTATTTATGAATAGAACTATTAATTCACGACGAAAACATCAGATAAATATAACTTTAAAATGTATAACAAAACGTTCATTTTCACTTTCTTTTAGTCACAGCTTTTTTTGCAGGTTTTTTAGCCTTAGCTTTGACAATGGTCTTTTTAACGGCTGGAGCTTTGGGCTTGACCTTTCCAGCAACCTTTCCAACAGCTTTCCGTTTCTCCGGCGTGGCAGGAGCCTTCTTAACAACCTGGACCTTCTTTACTGGAGCCAGTTTTCTCTTCACCGGAGCTTTTTTCATCGGGGCCGACCGGGTGACAGGCTTCTTTTTGGCTTTACTCAGATCCACCTTGCTCCCAGGCATCCTGAAGGACCCTGCAGCACCTTTGCCCTTGGTCTGAACCAACCCTCCAGCTGCTACAGCACCTTTCAGGTATTTTTTGATAAATGGTGAGTGCTTTTCTGTGTCAATTTTGTAATTTGTTGAGATGTATTTTTTTATAGCTTGCAGGGATGATCCTCCACGGTCCTTGAGCGTCATGATGGCAGCGTTGACCATCTCGGCGGTCCTTGGATGCGTTGGTTTCGCTCGTGGCTTCTTGGATTTCGCTTTTTTTGCACTTGCTTGTGCACTTGTAGTTGCCATGACTGCCGGTGTGCTGACAGATTTATTGTCAGTCATTTCCTAATTTAATAAACTTGATTTTTTTGTGCACAATAATGCACACACGGTCGCACGAATGTTTACTGACGTTGTGTGATACTGTGATAGGAAGCTACGCGAGCGCTGGCTGCTACCACGAGACGCGGACCATGGAGAGAGGCTGCTGCTGCCTGTGTCTGCTGCCTGTGTCAGTTAGTCGGTTATTGTGGTACCGATTGTCATGTATTTTGAAGATTTTCGAAGATTTTACGCCGGGTTTTTGTCTATTTTAGGTAATGATTCGTTCGGTTGATATCAAAACGTTCAAATGACGTCCAAAATGGCCGCGAGTTCGTTGAATAACATGAGTAAATAAGCAAAAGCGCGGATCGCGCGCGTTCTTGCCCAACTGCAACCTTCTAAGAGAATTTCGAAAATCTACGATATACAGGTGAGTTTGTGGACAATATTGTTGTTGAAGTGTAGAATACATTTGTGTGGTTTAGGTGGCAGTGTTTTTTCGACTGTTTGGACGCTGTTTTGAGAGTTAATGTTGGTTAAATTGCCGAGTCAAGTGCAGCTAGAGACAAGCCAACATGGAGATCGTGGTTGTTGTAGTGGTAAGTTGAAAAAATAATAAAATTTTGAAAGGAATGAATTTTGGGAGAATAATGTCAGGAATTTGAAGGGTTCTTTTAGTGTTTTTCTAGTATAAAAAATCAATTCTTATTTAAAAACTTTTAATTTTATAGTAAAATAAAATAATAAGATAGTGTTTTAGTTGTCGCGAAAAAAATTCTCAGTTTTGCGATTTTTTTTCTTAGTTTTTTGACAATAACTCAGTAACTAAACGAGATAATGAAAAATGTGATAAGTGTTAAATTATTGCAAATTAAATTCCCCACAAAAAAATATAGAATAAACTTTTTTTGATATCTTGCTTTATTTGCGATAGTTTAATAAAATATGATTTAAAAAAGATGACTCTATCTCCGAAATTAAACGAGATACAGAAAATTTCTCTTCATGTTTTTTGTAGGTAATTTCATCCTCAATTATTATGTTCTAATAATATTTTTTGTTATCTTGCTTAGTTACAGAGTTATCTGCAAAAAACTAAAAAAAAATCGCGAAAAGTGCGAGATGTATCAAGCGGTGTGCCCTTTGTAAAATTAAAAACAAAAATTAAACTCATCCTAGGCTTCGTATTAGAGTATAATGGCAGTGTCCTAATTGTTGTTCATGGGAAAAATTTTTTTTACTGATAATTTGAGCTAGCTGTTGATTTTTTCGGAAACAATCGAAGACTGTTGACTAAACAAGCGACACTCCAGGTACTTGTTAACCTTGATGCGATTGCATTTTATGTTTTGTTTATGATAAAAAAATATAGGACATTATTCACAATTTTTTACATTTAAAACTCCTCTGAAGGATTCCCAAATCGGTATGTAACATGTTTTTTTCCGAAAAAAAAAAAAATTTTCCTCTGCAATTCTAGTTCGATATTTATCAGTAAATATTGAAAAAATAATTGCAATCGAGTAAATATGATTTTATATTCATATGTTAGCCAATATCCAAGTAATAACAAAATTATGAAAGTAAAAAAATCGCAATTTCTCTAAACAATTGCGATAGAATAATATTTCCGGTGATATTGTTAATGTAAAACAGATATTGAGAAATTATAGAGTCCCCCTCAAGTGCAGGTGAGGGTTCTACGAAGTGTGGGGATAAAAGTAATCGGTTGCAGCCTCGAGAGAGAGGGATATGATATGAAAGATCTTTTTCCAACCGCTGCTGCCACCACCTCATCCGTTGCAATGATAATTGAAAACATTTATATCGCGAGAGCGCCACTTTTCATCCAGCTCTAGAGCTGATCGCGCGATTAAAATACAAGAATGCTCACACAAAACATTATTGACAGTTGAAATTATAAAATTGTGTTGTGACAATAGTAAAAATTAATTTTACAAATGGGAGGCGGTCGTTCAAAAAGCTTAAAGGACTCTCCAGGCTCGGGGACATTTTTTGAGTAAGCTTAAAACGATTTGATATATTTTTAATTAATTTAAAACAAATTTAGAATAATTTAATTCAGTGGTTTTTTAGTTTTACAATAAGGACTAAGCCAGAAAACTCAAACAAGAAAAAAAAATTTTAATAATAAATTACGCTCGTGAGAAGAAATACTTGAATAAGTCAGTAAATAATCAAGATAAAAAAAAATGTTATCAGAGTTTAATAATAGGAACTTAAATTCCCTACAAAAAATGTCTAATAAAATTTTTTAATCTTTCACGTCATTTTCAAGATATTTAAAAAATAAGAATTTTTAAAAATCGGTAATACCTCAAAAACTAAAAGAGATACAAAAAATTGTTTAAAATATTTTTTGTCGGGAAATTAATCACCAATCATTTATCTCTAGTAACATTTTTCAATATCTCGTATATTTACCGAGTTATCATGAAAAAACTAACGAAAATCAAAGATAGCATGATTCCCCTAGAAAAATTGTGATAAAAAAAATCTATTTTTTAATCTCACAAAGCAAAACTACGATAAATAACCACTTAGAGTAATTTTTCCCAGTCGCAAGACCTCAGAAATAATCCATTGCTCCCGGCAGTAGTGTTTCGGAGTACCCCGTGAGAAGAGTAGAGCCATCTCTGGTCAAGAAAAAAAGTAAAATCGAGTGAAAATGAGTTCAATTAAACGTTTTCAATTGATACGACAAGGAGGGGGAGCTGTCCTTGGACGTGGCCTTGGATGTTCGACGTTGGAACGGGCTCAAAAATCCAAAAATAGGTATAGGTCTGCCGTCGTAAGATGACATTTCGGCATGTTATTGCGGGTCCTGCATGCAGCTAGGCATCTAATCAGGAAAATTCTTTTAATTTTCCTCTCCTCGCCATTTTAGTAGTCGCGTGATGCGCGTGCGCATGCGTCCAGCTGTTTATTGTGCCTCTTCCTCATATCCCCACCACCACGAGATACACGTAAACGCGTGACGAAGCAAAGCGAAAGCGTCAAAAGCACTTTGAACGTCCACACAGGGCTCAAAACGTCACTGGCATTTCCAGGGTACTAAGCAGCAGCAGCAACAGCGGAAATAATTGTGATACTGCTCAACCTCGAATTAACACTGCAGTCAGCATTAAAAATAAATCGACAATCATGTCAAACCTTGAGAGAGATCGATTGGGACAACATGCAACTGGAGACGCCGTCTCGACGAATCTCCTTCGAGGTCTGGATCACCTGAGGAACCCTCAACTCAATAAGGTTAGAAGTTTATCCTTTTTTTTTCTTGCCACCTCATCGTGTCTTGTATCGATTTTTTGAGCTTTGTCCCGCGGTCTGACGCAACAAGTTGCCTGTTAAATACGAAAAATAATTGCTATCCTGTAGGAATTTAGTGGTATTATATTTTTTTGTGGTAATTTTGACATTTTTATGGGGAACAAGAAAGTATCTCCTGAGGGATGGGGGTTTTTTTTTTGTTAGTTGTTGATAACTCTGTAACTAAGCGAGATAATAAAAAATGTTATTCGAGGTAAATGATTGGGAATTTGATTCTTTATAAAAAATATTCAATGAATTTTTTTGATATTTTGATTTGTTTTCGAGATATTTTGGAAAATAAAAATTTTTTTTAATCAGTAATATCTCAAAAACTAAGAAAGATATAAAGAAATTTATAAGACGTTTTTTATAGATAATTAACTTGCTAAAAAATTAAGATTAGTAATATTTTGAAAAAACCACAAATTTTGATTTTCTAAGTTTCGTAAATTTTGTGTTTGTTTGTTTGTTTGTTTTTTTTTTTTTTTCGTTGTTAACTCGATAACTAAGCGAGATAAGAAAAAATTTTATTAAAGTTAAATTATGAGAAATTTTATCCTCTATAAAAAATATAGAATAAATTTTTCTGATATTTTGCTTAGTTCTTGAGATATTTTAAAAAATAACAATTTCTCAAAAATTGAAATATCTCAAAAATTAAATGAGACACAATTTTTTAAAATGTTTTTTTTTTTTATAGATAATTTAATACCCAATTATTCATATGTTATAGAATTTTGCATTATTTCAGTTATTTATGGAAATTTTATGGTAAAACAGATATATTTTTACAATTATGTCACCCGACATTTAATGAGAAAAAAATTACTCATCATTTATTATGACTGTAATAATTTTTTAAACTTGTTTTGCTGGGTATTTATTCATTTTTTATTTCCTATAATTAACTTATACACTTAAGAGCAGCTTTTATGGGATTGATTAAGACTTAATCTCGTCTTTGTCCTTACTTTTATTGCTTAATCTCTTTTACCACAATGATTTTATCAATTATATTCATTTTTTAATATATATTTTTTAAAGAAAAAAATTTTTTCTGCCTGTTGTGGCCACAAATCAATGAATAAAACAACTTTTGTCGAGGTGATGACAGTGAGGTCAGCGAAAAAAAAAAGTTATGACAAAAATTGAGTCGGCTGGTATTTTTTTCTTTTTTCTACTCCTAATGCATTGTCAATAATTCATGCACTGTATAATTTATAGTCAGGTGTACAGTGGTAAAGTGCAAAAGTCCTATATCGATTGTTTGTCCCGAGCAACGGTATCCACGGGCCTCGCTGTTGTGTGTATACCATGAAAAGGGTGTGTAGGAAAAGGTGGCCAAGGGTATTGGTTGTGTAAAGAAATTTCTCGTGCGAGTTGTCGAGTTATTATGGAGAAAGACTGGTGGACTCTTGTACCATTGGCACGATTCTCGACCGACGGTATTCCTGAAGCACTTTTGGCCATTGACGGACGGGTATTTATTGCTCTAGATTTCCTCCAACTCAATTAAACCTCATTTTGACCTTGAGATCTTGTATTTAGTTGATAGAAAAATTTTTTCAAGCAGAAAACCCCATAGAAATTTCAACACTGTAATTTTATTTCAGTTTTTTTCGTGATAACTCGGTAAATAATCAAAATAACGAAAAAGTTTACATAAACTAAAAGATGAAAAATTTAATTTTCTATAAAAAATATTCAAAACATTTTTTTGTATTTTTATTAATTTTTAAAATATTTCAATTTTTTGAAAATTCTTATTTTTCAAGATATCTTAAATACCAATAAAAATATCAAAAAATTTAATTGTACATTTAAAAAAAAAAATTTAATTTCTCATCATTTGTTTCTAATAAGATTTTTTGTTATTTTGCTTATTTACAGAGTTATCAAGAGATTTTAATAAAAAAATCCATGTTCTTAATAAATTATAATACTAGCTGGTTAAAACAAATTACTATAACTCGTAGAATTATTAAAATTCACTTTTACACATGTAACTTTGAGTGAAAACTAGAAGAAAGTGGATTTCTCCTGATAATCGCAGTAATTTAGTTTATTTAATAAGCATAAAAAATTTTTTTTCTATTGCACTTCGGCTCTTGTTTGATTGGACTTTAATTACCGACTTTAATCGTTGATTTCCATCAAGTATTTGTACAATAACAGTGCGTAGACAATTGATTGAGTCGCGGGAACAAAGTAGAGAGGGCTTGAATCGATTGAATTGTCGGTTATTGTACTTCAACCTGATCGGAAATTTCCTATGGTCGTCTCCCCTCCATAATATGAATGCTAACTTGGAATTTTGACCGTTTGAGTAATCATCAAGATTATATAAGTGATATAAAAGTGTTGTTTCACACGAAAAATATTTTTCTTCGGAGCAGATAATCAGTATGCTAAAGTCCAAATACTTCCTCTTTATAAATTTACTCATTTATGCATTGTTCAATTTTTTTTTTCGCCGTCTGCTGATGGTTGTTTTGATAATGAGTCAACCATCACAAAAGTGAAAAGACCCAATGTCAAAAGAGTTACAAAGGTTCTTTAAAAAAAATGTTTGATGGAAATAAAAAAATTTTTTTGTCAGACTTTTAAAGGTTTCGTGACGTTTTCAATTTTTTCTCGATAACCAAGGGAGATAACAAAAAATGTTATCAGAATCGAATAATTGGAAATTAAATTTGCTATAAAAAATGTAGAATACATTTTTTTGATATTTTGCTGAGTTTTCGAGATATTTGAAAAAATAAAAAATTTCAAAAAAACAATGATATCTCAAAAACAAAAGGAAAATATACAAAAAAAAATTTTTTCAATGTTTTCTGTTGATAATTCAATGTCCATCTTTTAATTTAAATAACATTTTTCAATATTTCAATTTCACATGTTTTCTTGATAAAGATTTCGCAGTTTTCGTGATTTTTTCGGTTTTTGTTTGATAACTTGTTAACCATGCAAGATAACGAAAAATATTATAGAACTTAAATGATAGAGAATTTAATTTCCGATAAAAAACGTAGAATAAAACTTTTTGATATTTTGCTTTATTTAAGAGATATTTTCTAAAATAAAAATTTCAAAAAAACTGTTATATCTCAAAAACTATGGGAAATAAAAAAAAAAAATTCTGAATGTTTTTTGTAGGAAATTTCATCCTCGATAATTTAACTTGAATAACA
This sequence comes from Macrocentrus cingulum, assembly GCA_002156465.1. NCBI lineage: Eukaryota > Metazoa > Arthropoda > Insecta > Hymenoptera > Braconidae > Macrocentrus > Macrocentrus cingulum. The sequence continues at coordinate 18,497 of MVJL01005684.1, read as the reverse complement.
TTTTTCGTTATTTCAATTATTTACCGAGTTATCGCAGAAAAACGAAAAAAAATCACGAAAATGGCCCAATATGCAAGGGGTACGTACCCCTGTCAAAAATTTCCGAAAAAAAAAACTTTTTTTTATCTTTACCAAATATGTCAGTATTCATATTATCATTACTTTTTATGGATTTTCCCGGTAAAGTGTTGAAAAAAGTAGATAAAAATGAAATCTCGATGTAACTTAATGGATAAATGAAGATAAAATCATGATTTAATGCTTTGATAACTCGTTTTTTTTATCAAAAAACACAGTCACATTTCAGGGACACGGTCATGAGAATTTCCAGTTGAATGATTTAATCATCAGTGAGCTGCTAACAACTCTTCATAGCTGCGAGCAAGTTGGCGATAACCTCGCAAACAATACATCTGACAATTTGAAGCCTTGAACCAATTTGTCAGCACAAAAAACCCTCAAGACACACAGACAATCACTTCTTACCTCATCTCTCAATCAAACCAAAAAAAAAATGTTCTTTTTTCAGGGAATGGCCTTCAGTATTGAGGAGCGACAAACTCTGGGTATCCACGGACTACTTCCAGCCACTGTAAAAACACAAGAAGAGCAGTTGGAGCTATGCCGATTGAATTTGGACAGATACACAGACGATCTCTCCAAGTACATCTATCTCACGAGTTTGCTCGTTCGTAATCCCTTCTTTCCTTTTTCTTCATCCTCTCTAATTTTTTTATCAACAAAAACAAAACAAAAAATAACAATCATTCCCAACAATCTAAAAACAGGATAGGAATGAAAGACTCTTCTATCGTTTGCTCGGTGAGAACGTGGAGAAGATGATGCCCCTAGTTTACACACCAACTGTTGGCCTAGCTTGCCAAAAATTTGGATTAATCTTTCGCCGACCACGAGGACTTTTTATCAGCATCCACGACAAGGGCCACGTGTATGACGTGGTGAAAAATTGGCCGGAGCACGACGTGCGAGCGGTCGTGGTGACGGACGGCGAGCGGATTCTGGGACTGGGCGACCTGGGAGCCAACGGCATGGGCATACCAATAGGAAAATTGAGTCTATACACGGCCCTGGCTGGTATCAAGCCTCACCAGTGTCTTCCGGTGACTCTAGACGTCGGAACAAACACTCAGTCACTGCTCGATGACCCGCTGTACATTGGGCACAAGCACAAACGCGTCACTGGCCCCGAATACGACGAATTCCTCGATGAATTCATGAACGCGATTGTCCAACGCTATGGCCAAAGTACTCTCATTCAATTTGAGGACTTTGGCAACTCCAATGCCTTCAGACTTTTGCTGAATTATCGCGATCACTACTGTACATTCAACGATGACATCCAGGGAACTGCGTCCGTGGCGGTTGCCGGGCTTTTGGCGTCACTTCGTATTACAAATACGAAATTATCTGAAAACGTGATCCTATTCCAGGGTGCAGGAGAGGTAAGGAGAATTTTATAGTGCCTAAACACCGGGGGAAAAAATTAATTTTTGTTGTTTTTGGCAGGCATCGCTTGGAATTGCTGGACTCTGTGTCATGGCAATGATGAAAGAAGGAGTTTCTGAGGAAGAGGCTATTGAAAAAATTTGGATGGTCGATTCTCGAGGTCTTATTGTCAAGGATAGACCGTCTGGAGGTGTTAGCGAGCACAAGGCTCGTTTTGCTCGAGATCATGATCCTGTTGATACGCTTGTGGAGGTTGTGAAAACTGCCAGGCCTACGGTGCTCATAGGAGCTGCTGCCATTGGTGGTGCTTTCACTAAAGAAATTCTCGAGGCCATGGGGGAGTTTAATGAGCGACCGGTGATTTTTGCTTTGAGCAACCCCACCAGCAAGGCCGAGTGCACTGCTGAGGAAGCCTACACTGCCACGAATGTAAGATATTTTTTTTATTTGTTTGAAAAAATTGTTTTACAGTTGAATATTTGCGTAGGGTCGATGTATCTTTGCAAGTGGCTCGCCATTTGATCCGGTGACGATTAATGACAAAACTCATCATCCTGGACAGGGAAATAATAGTTATATCTTCCCGGGCGTTGCTCTCGGAGCAATTTGTGCGGGTATGCGAATTATTCCGGAAGAAACTTTCCTCGCAGCTGCCAATGCCCTCGCGGAAATTGTTACTGATCATGATCTGGATTCTGGCAATCTTTATCCACCGCTCAACGACATTCGTCACTGTTCTCTCGTCATTGCTGTGAAGATTATGGAGTATGCCTATAAGGAGTGTAAGTTTTTTTTTAGTTATTATATGTTGAAAGACATTGTATTGTATTATTATGGTTAATGACATGATTGGTTTTTTTTTTAGCCGTTGCGACACTTTATCCTGAGCCAAACAACTACGAGGACTTTATCAAGGCTCAATTGTATGACACAAATTACAAATCAGCACTGCCCGTCACGTATTCATGGCCGAAACTATAATAGAAAGGATCTAAGTCACATTTTTGCAGTTAGTTAATGAATTCAAATTAACTCAAATTTTTTATTTAAATATCAAACTCAACAGATAATAGCCTCTTTTCAACACTCATTACAAAGTTTAAATCAATGATAAATAGATTATTTAATAATTTGAATAAAGGCAAATAGTTAATAATTATCGACGATATTTTATCTATATCGTTATACAATAAATTGAATTGAATTTTTAGATTTTAGTGATAACTTTAATGAGAAGCAATTTTTTAAATTTATTATCGGGTTGAAATTGTCAAGGCCGATGGTGCAAGGATAATTTCCATATCCTGTATTCCTCTCAATATTTTATATTTATTTTTTCTTTATTTATAAATTAGAATTGTCGGTAAAAAAGGGTTTGCTGCGGGTAATGCAGAACTGTCTCTTACCAACTAAGCTAACTATTATTATTATGTATCACAGCTGATGAGACTTGTAGATCTAGATGCGCACCGAAATGTAAAGTAATTGTTTAATTAAAATTTCAATAATGAGTGTCTTACGAAGTGTTGTACGGTCGCTTGTGGTTTCGAGGAAGCCCATAAAAATCAGCACGGCTACATTCGAAAATAGAACATTTTCTGTTTTATGTCAAACAACATTTCTAGCCCGACGTGAGCAAAACTTCACAGCACGACGTTACTTGGCGACAGCTAAACCGCAAGTTACCACAAATTCAGAGGACAACAATGTGTGCAACATTGGAACAATAGGCCACGTAGACCATGGAAAAACGACATTGACCGCTGCCATCACAAAAGTCCTCTCAGAAGAGTACAAAAATTGCCGGTATGTTTCATTCTCCGAGATTGATCAAGCTCCAGCCGAAAGATCCCGTGGAATCACAATTAACATTGCCCACGTTGGATACTCAACGAAATTACGAAGATATGCTCACACAGATTGTCCTGGTCACGCGGATTTTATTAAAAATATGATTAGCGGAGCTTGTCAGATGGACGGAGCCATTTTGCTTGTGGCAGCCGACGATGGAGCTATGCCACAAACTCGGGAACACGTTTTTCTAGCTAAACAACTCGGTCTGAAGCACATTGTAGTGTTTATCAACAAGGTGACTACTTTTTTTACTTAATTTTTAATCACCAACCCTAAGAAAACAAGTGACCCGTTAGTTTTCAGGCTGATCTAGTGGATGAGGAGCTGCTGGAACTCGTAGAGATTGAAATTCGCGAGTTGCTCTGCGAATACGGATTCGATGGCTACGCTCTTCCGGTTATTCGAGGCTCTGCATTGCTGGCATTAAATGGCAACACATCCGAGTACGGTGTGCCCTCGATAAAACGACTGATGGACGCTGTTGATGAGTACATGCCAACACCCACCCGCGATTACAAGTCACCTTTTCTCCTGCCCGTTGACAATGTCCTCAATGTTCCTGGCAGAGGCTCGGTCGCGATTGGAACGCTGCAGCGAGGCATTATCAAGAAAAATGCGGGTGCAACACTTCTGGGATTTAACAGTGAAATCTCAACAAGCATTGCCGACATTCAAGTACAATTTTGCATGTTTTCCAACAGAAAATTGGGTAATTAATATATTCTTTCTTTTTAGATATTTCGAAAGAGCGTGTCGCAAGCTCTGGCCGGTGAAAATATCGGTGTTTTAATGCGAGGAGTCAAGCCAGACTCTGTGGTTCGTGGCATGGTACTCTGTGAAAAAAATTCCATCGTCTCTACAAACCATTATGAGGCTCAAATGTTTTTAATTGAAACTGCCGAGGGTGGAAGACGTCGACCTTTGCCGGTAAAAATCTCAATTTAGGATTTATACCGTAGACAACATTTTTCACCTGTCGTTCTTCCAGGCTACCGGACACTGCACGCCAATTTACAGCACTACGTGGGCTGTTGGCTGTCGATTTGATTTGATGCTGAACAAAGATGTCAATATGTTGATGCCCGGAGAGCAGTGTACGACGAAAGTAACACTCGTGAAAAAAATGCCTATGCTTGTGGGTCAGACATTCACTGTTCGCGAGGGTAGAAATACCGTAGCTACTGGTGTTATCACAAAAATTCTAAAACCGCTTCACTTCAACAAGCGGAAAATGAATCTAATTGAAATACCGAAGGATAAAAAAGCTTAGAGGAGGTGAAGCAATAAAGTAAAAGTAATTGAAATAAATTATTTTTTAACATCTAGGTAATATACCTTTATTAAAGAACGCGTAACGTATCAACATGTGTATAGTATACGACTATAATGTTGCTTGTTTAATCATTGACACGCTTACGCGCAGTTTTTTTTTCTTCAGGCTCCAATTTTTTTTATGACAAAATTTTTATGACGTGAAAATGTTTTTTTTTTACTCCATACGTGTGCGATTCAATGCATTGAGTTTCAGCCATCGATCTTCACACGCGAGTACACGTCTCTCTGCAGCTGATGACTCGATTCTAACTAGCTAATGACACTCGCCGGGGCGCTGATGGTATTTACGCGCTGTAGGACGCGATGAAATCCGTCACAATCTTCTTCATCTTCGCGTCGGATTCAGGACTGATGATATTCTCTTTGGCAATTGTCGCCAAAAGGTCCGAGTGAGATGACTTGACGTGAGCCAAGAATTCCTTCTCGAAACCGGTGATTTTAGTCGGGTCCATCTTGTCCAAATATCCACGGACACCGCAGTAGATGACGGCCACCTGTTCCTCAATGGCCATGGGCACTGAAACACAAGGTAATGGATGAAAGTAGTCAGTTTTAACTTGAAAAATAAATTACTCACCGTATTGACCCTGCTTCAGGAGCTCGGTCAATCGAACACCGCGGTTCAAGAGCTGTTGGGTGGCAGCATCCAAGTCAGAGCCAAACTGGGCGAAAGCGGCAACCTCTCGGTACTGCGCCAACTCGAGTTTCATCGAGCCAGCAACCTGTTTCATGGCCTTGGTTTGCGCAGCGGATCCTACACGGGAGACAGAGAGACCGACGTTGATGGCAGGACGGATACCCTTGTAGAACAACTCGGTTTCCAGGAAAATCTGGCCATCAGTGATGGAAATGACGTTGGTGGGAATGTAGGCAGACACATCACCGGCCTGGGTTTCGATGATGGGAAGGGCAGTAAGGGAACCGCCGCCCAAGTTGATGTTCATCTTGGCCGCACGTTCCAGCAGACGAGAGTGGAGATAGAAGACATCTCCGGGGTACGCCTCACGACCGGGTGGTCGTCGAAGCAACAGTGACATTTGACGATAGGCCACAGCCTGTTTGGACAAATCGTCGTAGATGATGAGCGCGTGTTTGCCGTTGTCACGGAAAAATTCGCCCATGGCACAGCCAGAGTATGGCGCCAGGTACTGCAGTGGTGCAGCGTCGGACGCCGTGGCCGACACGATGATTGTGTACTTCATGGCACCGCTGTCTGTCAATCGCTTCACGATCTGAGCGACTGTCGATCGTTTTTGACCAATGGCGACGTAAATGCAGTACAACTTTTTCTTCTCCTCACCAGCGTCGTTGAAACGCTTCTGGTTGATGATCGTGTCGATGGCCAACGCGGTTTTTCCCGTCTGTCTGTCGCCGATGATCAACTCACGTTGACCTCGGCCAATTGGCACCAGAGAGTCCACGGCTTTGATTCCCGTTTGCATGGGCTCTCGTACCGACTCTCTGTAATTTATGTTTTTTCGTTAGAAAAAATTATGCAAAGGAAAAAATATTTGGTTTACGAACCTTGGGATAATGCCGGGGGCTTTGGTACCAATTCGGAACCTCTGTTTGTTGCCCAGAGCACCCTTGCCGTCAATTGGGTTACCCAGAGCGTCGACAACGCGTCCCAAAAGCTCGTCACCTACTGGAACGTCAACGATAGCGCCCGTACGCTTCACGATGTCACCCTCCATGATGTGCCTGTCGTTACCGAACACGACAACACCGACGTTGTCGGGCTCCAAGTTCAACGCCATGCCTTTCAAGCCCGAGCTGAACTCCACCATCTCATCAGCCTGGATGTTCTTCAGACCGTAGACACGAGCAATACCATCACCAATACTCAACACTCGCCCGGTTTCCTCAAGATTTGCCTGAGATTTTTTTCATATTTCATTAAGTGTGAAACAATGTGAGACGATTAATAACCTCTTACCTTTGGAGCAGCACCCAAAATTCTCTCCTCCAAGATGGCAGATATTTCTGCAGATCTTCGGCTGCATGATACGTGATATTTGCGGGCCAGACAACTTGCTGGCCAGTGAATCTGCGAAACGAAGCAGTAGCTTGTGAATTTCTCAAGACTGAAAAAACTATGTCCTGCATTACATAACTTGTGGACCCCTTGTGTTTATGTAATATACTAAGAGGAACAGTCACGAAAAAATTGTGAGAATTTAAAGAGATTTGTGGAGAATTATCTGATTAGGCAAATGATGGGAGAGAATGAATGAAATATTCGAGAGAAACGAGGTGGCCGGTGCTGTGAGATGAGGATAAAAAAAATGTCGGCGCCCATACAAGTCTGGCTGAACACCGTGTCTGATGGAGATTTTCGGGTGATGTGAGTGAAATAATTGAATTACCTGTACGGTCGCATTTGGCAGCTGCCTCGCTACCGCTGCAGCCAAACGAAGGGACATCAAGGCCATGGTTGTATTAAATGCCCGTCGAACGGACTGCGGATTTTCAATACGACAAGATACCGAGGTAAAACCAGCGGAAGAACGACCTTTCCAGCCCCACTTTCGGGCTAGGGCCGTCGATGTCGATATGCGCAGAAGACCTCAGTTGATTGCCGTGCACAGGAAGTAGATGGCATCGATCCAGACTCTCGTCCAATCACGGGGTATGCCATAAATCAATTATTTTTGAATTTTGACTCGTAATTATGCAATTTCTTATAGTGTTTTTTAATAACTACTAGACTTTACTGACTCTTTATTAATTAATTTAACTATAAAATGTATTGTTTATAATTTTATTTTTCTGAATTTTATTTTCTAGTTGGATGTTCTTGGCGCGCTGTCTGTCATCTTGTTGGTGAGAATCATTACTATTTTTTAGCAGACAACTATTTTCTCTATTTTTCAATTATTTACTTATATCTCTAAATTTAATATGATAGCTGTGATTATATAACAATTATTGTATGAAAATGAACGTTCGATTTTGAATTTCCCGCGAACGTAAGTTTGGCGGCCATTTTGTGGCGCCATTTTTAAACCTGATGGTAATGCAGTTTTGAAAAAGGTTGTTATCGACAATTTGCCGTGGAGAAAAAAAATATACACAACATCAAAAATATATTAAAAAATCTCTATTAAGAGGGATTAACGTATGATTAGTTGGATCAAAATTATAGAATTCAATTTTGACTGGATGTAAAGCTCAAGGTCGTAGTAATTCGATTTTGGAACAGATGGAACTAAACTGGGTCGTCGAGCAAAGCCGACGCCGAGACGTTGCGCGTTGCAACGTCGAGTTTGGCGAGAGATTTTAGTGTAGCCTCTTTGTCCAGTGTGGAATATAATTGTGAATAAAAATGATAACATCTAATCCACGGGAAAATCCGAAAAATTCCAGTCAAATATGAGGTAAGTTTATCCGAATACATTTTCGCTTACTGCCATTCAAAACATTTTTTTATTTGTATTGATGCGTATTGATTATCGCTAGTCACGTATACGTGGCTATTGACAACAATTGTTCTGCAACATAAACACGACTACTTGACGTGCAAATTTACAGTACAAAATATATCTTGACAGTAGGTGTCAAATTACTCATCGACAAGATGAGTAGGAGTATTGGACGGACAATAACTTGCATCAGTTAGGACTAGACCATTGTGTTGGGGAAGTACACCAGAAAATAATGGATTCTGCTACGGAAACCGAGCAAATTGAGAAGCTGGAGAAGGAGTCAGAGATGCTGAAAATTCGGCTGGAGGATGAGCGAAAGAAACTCAACGATGTCACACGTAACCTCAAAATCCCATCAATTTATTCCTAAAAAATGTTCTTATAATACATGTAATGATTTGAATTGCAGTGGCAGACGTAGCTGATCGACTAGATCCAATAAACTGCATCAACGTGAAGCCTCGACGGATTCTCAAGGGCCATCAAGCAAAAGTTCTCTGCTCCGACTGGTCGCCAGACAAGCGGCACATAGTATCCTCATCGCAGGACGGCAAAATGATTATTTGGGATGCTTTTACAACAAATAAAGAGCACGCTGTTACGATGCCAACGACTTGGGTGATGGCCTGTGCCTACGCTCCCAGTGGAGCTCTTGTTGCCTGCGGTGGACTTGACAACAAAGTCACAGTGTATCCTCTGAGCTTGGAGGACGATGTAACTATACGAAAAAAAACCGTTGGCACACACACGTCCTACATGTCATGCTGTGCCTTTCCCAACAGCGACCAGCAGATTTTGACTGGCAGCGGCGACAGCACCTGTGCCCTCTGGGACGTTGAGAGTGGCCAGCTGTTGCAGAATTTTCACGGTCACTCGGGCGACGTTATGTCCATTGATTTGGCCCCCAGCGAGACTGGCAACACATTTGTCTCCGGCAGCTGCGACAAAATGATCCTCATTTGGGACATGAGAAGTGGCCAGTGTGTTCAGAGCTTTGAAGGCCACGATTCCGATGTTAATTCCGTGCGATTTCATCCGAGTGGCGATGCTGTTGCCACTGGATCTGACGATGCCACCTGTCGACTCTTTGATTTGCGAGCAGACAAAGAGGTTGCTGTTTATGCCAAAGAGAGCATTATTTTCGGTGCCAACTCTGTTGATTTGAGCATCAGCGGTCGCTTACTATTTGCCGGGTATAATGACTATACTGTCAACATTTGGGACACGCTAAAATGCCAACGAGTTGCTCTGCTTTATGGACATGAGAATAGAGTTTCATGTTTACGTGTTTCACCTGATGGAACTGCTTTGTCCACTGGCAGCTGGGATGCGACTCTACGCGTCTGGGCTTGAGGCAGCTGGTTTTATTTATTTATTTATTATTTATTTTTTTTAATTTGTTTATTTTCGTCTGGTTACTCTTCACGCGTGATCACACCAACGTACCAACGTGCATTTATCATGTCTAGATGATTGTCGTGATATTTATGACGGTTTTCATCATCTAGAATATGTAAAAAAAATCTAAATTTCACATTATTCATGGGCTATATCATGTTATAGAAGTGCGACGATGGATTTAGCAGTCCTGATTGTTCATATGCTTAATGTTATTTAAGATTAGAAAGAAATATTCATTTTAAATTGCTGAATTATTGTTGAATGTTGAAAACAAAAAAAATATAAGATTTTTTTCGCGGATAAAGTTTCGATTTCAGTTCGTGCAATGTTTTACGTTGCTGTATATATTTTATTAATGTGTATATTGAAATTTATAGGGACAACAAAAGATACTGGGCTGGTCCTAAGTTTCCAATTTAAAAATAAATTTTTCTTTTAGTTTTTAGCGGTTGTATAATGGTCTGTGTTATCGTAATTTAAGTCGTGTAGTATTATGAATAAACTGAAACATCAACAAAAACAATCTAGAAACATTGGGAGAAAAAAAAAATTTTATTCCCTTTTGGCAATGACGCGATTATTTCGAAATGTCTGTGTGTTTAAAAACGCGCCGGCGACACAGCGCTACAATCATGGCAGAGAGCAGAATATGGTCAGACTGACTCTGCACTTTACGTCAAAGTCACGCTAGTCGTGTGTTTTATCAAGTTTCAGTGTTTTATAAACATTTTTAACTACTTTTCATCAATATTTCCTGAACAAATATATCATCAAAATGCCACAATATAAGGGTACGTAAAAAATTCATCCGATTGTGACAACCTAACCTTCAAATATCACTGTGTTTTTAATATAACTCGTGTTTTTTACTCGACAGTTAAAGTAAAATGGGGAAAAGAAATGTTTCCAAATGTTGAAGTAAACACGGATGAGGAACCAATGCTGTTTAAAGCCCAACTTTTTGCTCTCACGGGCGTTCAACCTGAAAGACAGAAGGTTATGGTCAAAGGAGCCACTTTAAAGGATGATGACTGGGCCAACATAAAGTTGAAAGATGTAATACAACCCAATACCACGTTTACAACCTTTAATTATTAATTTTTCATGTTTAAAAAATGTGTTCTCTATCAACAACTGTCGCTATAATCTGACATACCCTGATTTTTGATTTTCTGATTTATTACGTGATTTTAGGGTCTGACGGTGCTACTGATGGGTTCCAAGGAGGAGGATGTGCCGGTGGAGCCTGCTGAGAAGCCAGTATTCGTCGAGGACATGAACGAGGCTGAAATAGCGTCAGTTCTGGACCTGCCGGCTGGATTAGTGAACCTGGGGAATACTTGCTACCTGAATGCAACTGTTCAGTGTCTGAAGACAGTGCCTGAGTTGAGAGATGCTCTTAAATCATTCTCCGGAGACCTGGCGTCAGCTGGAGGCAGTGGAATGGCTTCGCTCGTGCCAGCCCAGAGCATCACTGCGTCTCTGCGCGACCTTTACGAGGACATGGACAAAGGTGTGTCCCTACGGCCCGCTTTTCTTGTCCATATGATGCATGTGGCTTTTCCGCGCTTTGCTGAAAAGTCGGACCACGGTGGATTTCAGCAGCAGGACGCGAGCGAGTGCTGGACTGAGCTCGTGCGAATGCTCCAACAGAAATTACCGCCTGAGGAGAATCCCAGCGCTGCCGAGAGCTCTTATAAACCTCGTTCACTCATCGAACAGTACTTTGGGGGCACTTTTGATACGGAACTCAAGTGTATTGAGGCCGAGGACGAACCTGCGACCAAGGGCAAAGAAGAATTCCTTCAGCTCAGTTGCTTTATCTCGACAGATGTCAAGTATATGCACTCGGGACTGAGAAATAAGATGCAGGAACAGTTGACGAAAAAATCGCCAACATTGGAACGCGATGCAGTTTACACAAAAACGGTATTTATACAAATTTACGGTAATGCAACAGTACATAATCCTACTCCTTCCCAAATATCTCAAAATCTATTGATCTTGGAAAAATATAGTTTATACATTGTTTTTTAGTTCGTAAAATTCTCTACAATAAAAATAGAGTATAAAAATACAGTAGATTTAATAGTTTTCGAGATATTGAGAAAGAAAATTGCGGGACTATTATCTGCCGGAATAATCAAAGAATTGGTTGTTATTTATCATTTTTTTTTCTTACAGTCAAAAATCAGCAGGCTTCCCGCATATTTAACCATTCAATTTGTCCGATTTTTCTACAAAGAACGAGAAGCAATTAACGCAAAGATCCTTAAAGACGTCAAGTTTCCAATGGAATTTGATGCCTTTGAGCTGTGCAGCCCGGAGTTGCAGCAGAAGCTCATGCCAATGCGCGAGAGGTTCAGGGAGATTGAGGACAAAAAGGTAGAGGAGGCTCAGACCATGGCGGAGAAAAAAAGCAAGACCGAGGCCCCGGAAACTGCCACGTCTCGGGTTCAATTTTGGTTTGAAGACGGTAAAAATCATCTGTTATAAAATTTTTCCCTGTATGTTACCTAATTATCCAAATTCTCCAATAGATTTGGGCTCAAACAATAGTGGGTACTACACCCTGCAAGCTGTACTAACTCACCAGGGTCGCTCGAGCAGCAGCGGTCACTATGTCGCTTGGGTTCGTCAAAAAGGCGACTCATGGATCAAGTGCGACGATGATACTGTCAGTATGGTTACTAGCGAGGAAATTCTCAAGCTGAGTGGCGGTGGTGACTGGCACTGTGCCTATGTTCTTCTCTATGGTCCGAAAATTCTTGAAGTCCCGAACACCAGTGACTAAAAAATTAAATTTACCGGTTTAGCTATTTAAATTCTATCGGCAGTGTCTTCTTCACGTATGGCAGGGACATTTTTGCTACCGCATACCGATGTCCTTTTTTATCTGCTAGCGATTTAATTACACTCGAGAAGGGCAAAGCACTTTACTGATGATGCGCATGTGATGGAAGACGCTAAATGAAAGTGATTTTTCTTACTGCTAATGCCATGTGTTCTTTTATAATTACAATCGGAGGAATAAAAGAAAAAAAAAACATGAATTCTCATTGGATAGCAGCGTTTTTTCCTGCGGTTTTCGCTTGCTGCCAGTACGACTCATACATTGTTTTACATGGCTATATCTATATTTCGACTGGCACACACAATCTTCAGTGCAATCTAAAGCATATAATCAGTCACTCGATGAACATCGGCAACAGCACAGCCATCGATAAGCTCTCTCTGGATCACTACGAACAAAAAAACATTTATCAAACTTTAATACACGCCTAAACGCCTGATTTTTACGCTGCATGTAGGCTGCACCATGTCCTCGAGGTTTCTTCGCCCTAAGGCCATTCGTCATTTTATCCAACGACTGTTTCGCAGGTAATCTTGCATTATTATTATTAATTAGAGACAACCAACTGTTGTCATGCCAAACATGCGGTTATATGTGGTGTACTGTACGGCTCATTATGATAAACTTGATTTTTTTTTTTTTTATTATTTCGCCGGGAATTTATCTATTTCTTTCGCTCTCTCTCTCTCTCTCTCTCTCTCTCTCTCTCTCTCTTTCTGTCTATTACAATCATTTTACTTGATAGCGTGGTGTAAATAATTGCCTGTATTTATCATTGTCGTGCGCGCGTGAGTTTCTTGATTGAGTGAAAAAAAAAATGTCAAGAATGCACATATTACCAATGAAAGTACATCGCGGAGGAGGAGAAGGAGGAGGAGGCGTGTCAAGGCCCCTCAGAATTTTTATTTATTTATTTGTTATTATTAGTATTAAAAAGTTTCCGTCAGAGAAATTAGAGGGGCAGAGGGAAAAATCCGCTGAGCTGCGTCGAGCGTGTGTGCATGTGCAACAATTTTTTTAAGAGCAAAAAAAAATTGAGATAAAGAGAAAAACAACTGAGAGGAAATGTATATAGAATTTTAACAAGAGGGAGAAAGATGGCGCGTCGAGCTTCGGACACATTCGGAAATGTTCGGGCCGCCATTTGCATTGTAGCGTCCCCTTCTTTCTCTTGTGTGCCGTTCCCCTCACCGCAGTGGCTCCAACCGGCAGTTGGTCACATTCACCATGGGTGTTTTCACCTCGCGCTTTTCTCGACGTCTCGCTCCTCGTCGTCGTCGTCGTGAAGTAGAGTGAAATATAAAGCCGCGGCGTGAAAAAAGACGTTTGTTCGAGGTGTATATTGCGTGTGTGTGGGTATATATTGGCGTCTTGTCGTGATGTTGAACCGTCAAATTGACGTCCTGGAGACGCAATGATCCATGGACGAGGCGATTTTTAGTGAAGTTTACGTGTGTGAAAGATGTATTATAGGGTCACCCACGTACATTTGTGAGAGTAACGCCCTGTTTGTCCGTGAATTCGTGCATTTAAACCAATAATTCACTCGCACTCGGATGGATTTCTCAATTTTTCGTGCAATAATTGGAACGTGATCGTACCCAAGTGTATGGAAGCTCTCGTGACAGTGTGTTTGTGTGTGTGTGTGGACTAGTTGAATCACACTTAACTTGACTGTTTCTGTGTTATTTACAAAGCGACAAAATGGGAAATTGTTTCAGCAGTCCGACAGATGTGGAGACGGAAAAGTCTGACAGGATAGGAAATCCGAGCATTGAGGCTGTTGCTTCGCAGGCCAGTCCTGTGCCAACACCACCACCCGATCCTATCAGGCCTGTTCCACAAATTCCTGATGCTGATGTACCATCGGCAAAAATATTTGTTGCTCTGTACGACTACGATGCCCGCACTGACGAGGACTTGAGCTTCCGCAAGGGTGAACATCTGGAAATTCTCAATGATACACAGGGTGACTGGTGGCTGGCGAGAAGCAAGAGGACCAGACAGGAGGGATATATTCCCAGCAATTATGTGGCTAAACTCAAGTCCATTGAAGCTGAACCGTAAGTTTGGGCTTGAAATGGCGTTTTTCACGCCACTTTTCTCTTTTTTTTTTTTTAATGGTTGGCTGATGCCAAACTTTCGCCAAGTACACATATTATAATATCGCGTGCTCATGTGTGTATTTATAGGTGGTACTTCAGGAAAATCAAGCGTATTGAGGCCGAGAAGAAGCTTTTGTTGCCGGAGAATGATCATGGAGCATTTTTAATTCGTGATTCGGAGAGTAGACACAATGATTATTCACTTTCTGGTTAGTATCAAAGTTTATTTCACTGTTTGTCATTATTTATAACAGTTCCAATATATATTGTTTTTTTTTTCTTTTACCTTGTAAAAATATTTCCGCGTGTGTCTGTGATGATTAACTAGCTGTCGTGGGATTTTTTTTGTTATCATGATAAGAATGATTTTACAATGCTATATACTAAAGTCTCCGGCTTATCGAGGATTGATAAGATCTGAAATAACATCAATTACAAGTCATTATTAATTTTGATTCGTTTTTTTTTTGCAGTTCGTGATGGCGACACAGTTAAACACTATCGAATTCGTCAATTGGACGAGGGTGGATTTTTCATTGCACGACGAACAACCTTTAGAAATCTTCAGGATCTTGTTGAACATTACAGCAAAGATGCTGATGGACTGTGTGTCAATCTCTGCAAACCTTGTGTACAGGTAAATGAAAAATCCTATTTTTTTTTTCCTTGAATTTTCTTTTGGAGCTCGAAATTTACTTCGGTGCAAATTTGACATGAACTTTTATACCCATAATAATTTATTTTATGTTAAAAGTTCGATATTTTTTATTGCATTATTGATTTAATGTCGTTAATAATTTTTTTTTTTTATTAAAAGTTTTTTTAGCCATTTTATGGGTGTAATATCTAGTGTCCAAACATGATTTCACACATGAAAGTCGACTTTGTAGATATCTGGAACAATCTCACTCTCGTCATTCGTTCAGGTGCAGCAAGTTAATGATAATTTTATTCTATCTCGTGCCCGGGGAAATGTGGATTTGTTATATTCAGTATAAAGCTATGATGATTTGAAATAAGAGAGAAGATTAAACAAAAAAAAAACTTATTTACAAGTGGATCTCTGATTGGATGATGTTTTTTTTTCTCTGTTATGGCTTGCGATACTTCCCGCTGGATTTTCTTGGTAAATTAAATGTCCCAATAATGAAATAATTAATCAAATGTTTTTTTATTGTTATTACTGTATTTTCTTTTTTAATTGCTATTCTTCTTGGTATTTGATCGTATTGTTCATCTGTTTGTCAATTTGTTTACCATTTTCACTCTCTATGCTAAACACAGCACAAGCCCGTGTTATATGGCATCATGTTCCAACGATACTAGAGATAGTGTCTATATAGCTAGGAATCAAATATGATTATCCTGTGAAAATGATATTATTACACCAATCTTTTTACACCTTACGTATATATATTTCATATATATTCGTCGCGCTATGTTCATCACACACTACATGTCTACATGTAAAATATTCAATTGGGTTGAAAGCACTCGTGGCATACTTTAATTATATTTTATTATATACAAGATATTTGTGCAATTGAGTGTATACACGAGTGCTAAACAGCCTCATAGTTCATACAATCATAGTATTGTAGTTTGTTGTGTATTTAACAAAGCAAAAGATCATCACTTTTATATGCTGGAGGATAATCGAGGCAAATTTGATGTTTCAGGGTACTTTTATGGTTTTTTAAAGTCAATATCTTGTGATGGAATTAATTTAAGAGAGTTCTAGAAATTTAAATTTAATTAAATAGGGAAAAGTAATTTAAATTTTAGTTTATTGATTGTTGAATATTTATTTTGGTAAAATGGTTTTTTTTTAGATCTGGATTAGTTGAAATTTGTAGTGAAAAAGTAAATAGAAAATGGTTTTACAAGTAAAAAAAATATTTATACATAAAAATCCGGATAACACTTCGAATTGTTATTTTTTTAATCTCTAACAACCAATAGAACATTGAAAAATTGTATTATTTAGATGTGGAAATGACAATGATTTTAATTATCATTAAATCATATAAAATACACAATATATTTTTTTATTCATTAAAAGAATTAATTTTCATTACTTTTCGGTCGATAAAAAAATGATAAAAAATTTCAGCTACTGTTTTTAATTATAACTCAATTTGAAATTATTTTCACAAATTTTTCAATAGAACATTTTTTATTCAAAGTTTAATAAGAAACAAAAGATGTTCTATGTAAAAATTTTATATCTCTCATGGTTTTTAAGATATTTCATAAAAACAAAAAAAAAAGTACCATTGATTCTCAATATTTTACTTCGTTTTTCTCTAGTTCCTAATTAGAAATGATCAATCAAATCGCCAACAGAGTTTCCATCCAATTATCACGATATTTATATGTATTTTCTGACAAATTTTTGAGTCCACTCAATGGCATGCAGTACCTGCTTCATTTATTTATTTATTTTTTAAATATCTTCATTATACAATCAACTGAAATAACGACTGATTAAATCTAGTCTGATATAACATATTATTGTTACAATCAACACATAAGTTATGTTTCAAATGGTGCTATTTTATATTGAATTATATTTCATAACAATTTACTTGAAATAAACAAGAATAACAACAAAAAATTATTATCGTGACAAAAAAATGTTTGTCTCTATAATCAAACAGTAAAAATTAATTACTAAGTGTCCATTTTTTTGTACCATTTATCATGCTGTATGTCCACAGAAGAGTTTATGGCACATCATATGGCAGATTGTGTTCATCAGACTTGTGCGCTAGGCATTTATATTTTCTTATGTGCTTCCACTTGCATTGTTTGAGGATCAAATACATATATGTAGTATAAATTAAGGTGAGAGATGTCGAATTAACTGCTTTCTGCAAAAAAAAAAAATGTTATACCACTAACAGTGATGAACAAAAAATTGATTTATATGTCAAACGTCAATTGACTGGCCAAATTGGTGCTTATGTTCGCAGGTGGAGAAACCCGTGACAGAGGGATTGAGTCACCGGACCCGAGATCAATGGGAAATTGATCGGTCATCACTGAAATTCGTCCGCAAACTCGGACAGGGACAATTTGGTGAGGTTTGGGAAGGTCTTTGGAATAATACCACCCCGGTTGCCATTAAAACACTCAAACCCGGAACTATGGACCCGAAGGACTTCTTGGCAGAGGCACAAATCATGAAAAAACTTCGTCATACAAAGCTCATCCAGCTGTATGCCGTGTGTACGATGGAGGAACCAATTTATATCATTACGGAACTCATGCGAAATGGCAGTTTGTTGGAGTATTTGCAAGGAAAAGGACGAGGATTAAAATTACAACAACTTATTGATATGTCAGCTCAAATTGCCGCTGGTATGGCGTATCTAGAGTCGCAAAATTATATTCATCGAGATTTAGCGGCTAGAAATGTCCTGGTTGCTGATGGTAATGTTGTGAAAATTGCGGATTTCGGTCTTGCTCGGCTTATTAAAGAGGACGAGTATGAGGCGAGGGTTGGAGCAAGATTCCCCATCAAATGGACCGCTCCTGAAGCCGCTAATTACAGCAAATTCAGTATTAAATCAGATGTATGGTCATTTGGTATTCTTCTAACTGAACTCGTCACCTATGGACGTATTCCTTATCCTGGTGAGTTCATTTTTTATATTTTTGAATTTTTTTTGTCCTTGAGTGGTTAATTTTTAAGGAGAATTAATTAATTTCATAAAAAATATCTTGGAATTTTAAATTATCAAATTCGATGTTTCACATCGAGTTACGTGGGTCCTACCCCAAGGATCATGTATTGTAGATCAAATAACGCGCAACCAACCCCTAAAAATAGGGGGTTAACTTTTTTTTTTTTTTTTTTTTTTTTAGGAAGAGATCTCATTGTTTATAACAAAGTTTAAATCGTATCTAATAATTCACTAGTTTGCCTTGCTTAATTTTGTGTTTTACGTCGAGTTTCGCGGGTCCTGCCGCAAGGATCATGTATTGTAGATCAAATAACGCGCAACCAACCCCTAAAAATAGGGGGTTAACTTTTTTTTTTTTTTTTTTTTT
>MVJL01005682.1:0-10180 GCA_002156465.1 Macrocentrus cingulum | reverse complement strand
GGGCCTGCGACTGTCTCAACTTATCGACGTGGTGAGTAGAGTCTCTAAAAAAATTCTCCTCATCTTTATTGTAACATAAACATCAACTCTAACCATAAATTCATCCCGAAAAAATCCTCAACTAATGCCTATTCACTATAACACAGATTTTCCGCTAAATTCCCTTGTCATCAACCGGTATATTCACCCAATTATATGGAATTCAATGAAAAAAAAAATTTTTTTTCCATATTGCCGTAAGGCTTGTCAATAAGCTGAACTAATAATGAAAAAAAAAAAAAATTACTAGTGTTCATGAGCGCTAATTATCAGATAATTTAAATATCGCTGTTTTCCATCATCTTCCATCATGATTAATTAGCCATGAAGAGATTTATGGGCGTCAGGACGGGCAGAAAGAGAGAGTGAGGGTAGTTTCAGCGAATAATCGTTTTCACTTGGCTTGTATCTAGCCACCTCTCGGGTAATTAAGTTTCCTGCGGCTTTCACGGACCACCGCCCCTGAGTTTGGCTTCCAATTGCAGTAACTATACCACTGGCATGCCCACGACGACCTCTCACTCACTGCTTCTTCCTGCAGCTTCAATCCATCCCGATAATCGTCTGACCGGTTTGACAATCCGTCCCGATCACTTTGACGGCAAATTGCAATATAACTCGGTCTAGTCATGATAACTGATAAATAAAAAATACATTTGCGCAGTTGTAAATAGGTTTGTAAGTGGTTCCTTGGACTAGGTCGGCTTTTACGACGTCCCAGGTGTTTTGTCGGCCAAGTTTCCTCATTCGAGGATCATTCTATTGGCCTTTCATAGGTCAAGGCACATCGTACTGATGTCTCTGGGGGTTGAGAGTTAACTAACTCGTTGCCGCCAACCGATTTCTTGAAAAGCGTTCTCTTGGTTAGCGCGAGAACTCACACTCCAAGCTCAGTGCTATGTGTGTCTCGCCATTTCTCATCACCTATGTATAGCTGCACCTATATACTTTTGTGTATAGGCTAGTATATGTGTTAGGCTATGCACCCAAGCATCCTATCTCGCTAACGACTTTAGGAAAACCACTCTCTATAATCTTGGCAGGCTTTTATGGAAAAAAACTCGATCTTTTAGGGTTTATAGTCACCAATTTTTTCTGCGGGAAAAAGTGTGTTGATGCAAGATATTTTTAAAATGCTTTTGTTTTTTTTTTATTGCATTAGTTGAATGTGCTTTTGACTGAAGTAGAGTTTTATACAGTGTTTTCAATTGTCAAGAACTCTAAAACTCTTCTGAATTTCACTTTTAATCATTTTTCCGAAGTTGAAGTATACAAAGTTTTTCAATTGTTTTATATCTGATCTGCTCTTATTCGAGACTTTATAACGGATTTTCTTTTTTTTATTGTCACGTGGTCGAATGATGATTTTGATGGATTTATGGTGAATCGGGTTTTGTTAAGGTTATTCATGAGCTACTGCTGAGTCAAATGAGTACTAACACTTTTATAAAAGTTATTCGGGGTTTAAAATTTTTTAAACACGAAAAAATTGTTATTTTTTGAGGATTTTCACCGTCTGATGCGCCACCCAGTGGGTTAAGATATTGATGAATCTTCAATCGGACTACCCCATTCGATGTATTTTCACCTCCTAAACATACTCAGCATAACCCCATAGTCGGCGAGGTCATCCAGAAGAGATAATACAAAAAAACGGCATTTTTGATTGATTTCAACGTTTTTATCGGCAAATTTCATCGTCAAATGGTGCAGATTTCATGTAATTATCATAAATGACTGAAAAGTCTACCCTGAACAAAGATTTGGGACTTTTTTTTTATATGTAAATTACAATGGTTTATATTTTTTTCTTTTTCTCCAAAAATACCGAGAAATAATCAATTGAATAAAACAAAAATGCAGTGATTCGCTAGTGTGAAGGCTTTATAACCTCTTAAATCAACAAATTGTAGAATTAAATGCTTATAAATAATTGTAACAATCGTTATAACACTATTTTTCCAACTCAATTATTTATTAAAGTATCTATATTTTAATGATACAATTATAATAGTATTCATGTAAGAAAAATTCGGTACTTTCCATTTGATTCTATATGTTAAAAATTGGATTTTCATTCATTACTTATTAAAATGATCGATGACAGGTCTTAAATTGTTTATGGATATCTGTTATTTTAGAAAAATAAAAATTTCTATCTACTACCAAGTCTCACGTATGAACGTCATTAAGAATGTGAGCTTTATAAAAAATCTTAACATTGTCAAACAATTATAAGAAAAATATAGCATTTTTTTAAAGGATTTTCCTAATGGAGAAAACTCTTTAGATTATTAGTTTTTGTTTTTGTCAATTTCATCAATTGGGAATTTTTTAGGACGTCGATTTTTTTTTTTAAATTTGAAATGTTAAGTAATATATTTGCATATGAATAATCCTTGGTATGCATTGTAGAATAAAATATTCTATTCCGTGTGTAGGGTATAAAAATTTGTACCTTCATCATCACAAAGAAGAACTTGCGCAGTAAAATTCCCCTTTTGGCAAAGGCTATTAACCTCAATCTCGTGTGTATCAAATCGTTTTATTTCATTTGAAAATGAAATAAAGTAATATTGGGTTTAACAAATTTTTTATATACCTATAATTAAATGTTGTTGTTTTTTTTCTTTTCGTGAAATTTAGTTTTTATCAGTTTTGAATGTTTAAATATGATTTTTTTTCGTTGTGAAAATTTTTTTCAAGACACGCGCCAAAAAATTTCTGCAAGTTTATTTTCAGTTTGCGATGGAGTTTGGCAGTAGATGATGGTGATAACTACCCTGCTTTTCCGTTTCCTCGCTTGATGAGACGTCTGTTTAGACTAGATTGTCATAATCAACCGGGTTAGAGCTGAGTTTAAATCGAATTTTAACATATAAAAGAGAAGTTTTATCCAACGAATTACATCAGAGAACTTTTTACGACCTTATATATGTATATACATGTAGACATCCTGGCTCTGTGTATTGGCAGACTTTAAAGTTGGGCAAAAATAGCGAGAAAAGTTGTGTGTTCTTTGTTATACATGGGACAAAACTCATTTCAAGTACCGAAAATTCTCTCATCAAATGCATACTTTGTTGTATATCAAATAATATCACGTCATTTACATAAAATTTCATTTTTAAATTGTCTAGAAATGAAAATTATTTATTTTTTATTTTCTAAACTGTAGTATAACTTTTAAGAGTTAGTATAAAAAAAGTAATTGACATTATTTACACTTGAAAAAAAAATTTTTTCACCATGAAAATCGTGGTATTTTTCAGAAATAGTTTTTTTTTTTTGCATTTTTTCTAAATGATAAAATTATACAAAATCATATTAGAATTAATTAAAATTTATTTATCCATTTTTATATAATAGAATTTATTGCAATAATTTATTTTACTCTTATAGAAGCTTTTTACGGGTTAAGGAGATTTTTATTTTTTTGCTTCACATTGCTATTTTGCAAATTTTTAGATAAGATAAAAAAAATACTTCTAAATAACAATCAAGTGCAATCATGCTGTTTGTATAGAAAAAATCACGTTTCCATTGAATAATCACGCATTTTGCAATGAAAAATTATGAGGGGTTGTGATGAGACGAAGTACAGACAATTTGTGATCATGTAAAGCAATAAAAATCATCGATTAGCATTAAATAAAAAAAATTGGTACACATAAAATTTTTCAAATATAAAGATTAAAGTGTTTTTAAATGAGGAATAATAAAATTGTGTAATTTTTCATGAGTACTTTTTCGTAGTAACACATAAATTTCAATTGTTTATTCAGATAATACAAAGTGGTGAAATAATAGCAAAGGTCTCGCGTTATTTCCGCTGGTCATTTTGTTTTTTATCGAAATAATAATAGAAAATTAATTTTTTTTATCATCTTATACTCTTGTAAAGGAACTTTTGTATAATGACTTTATTTTCAATATAACCTATATAGAAGTAACTCGCTCAAAATATAATTGTAGCGCAACCGCAAAGCCTCTGGGGTGCCAATTATACTAGTTTCTAAATTAAAATTTGATGCAATTGAATTTTTATTTAACTTGATTCAATTCAATTTAATTAAATTAGTTAGAACTCATTCGAAATGTTTGAAAACACATTGCGCACAGTTACATCAGGTTGATATATCGGCGCAGTATAGTGCTTTTTCAAATATTTTTTCAATTATCTATATTAAACTCTGTCTTTACTAGAAAAAAAAATTTTTTTTTATAAAAATCAACAACTCTAAAGAAATTTTAGAATATTTTTTCATATTTTTAAAATTCTTCTGGTTTTTGTTTTTAATTATTCAATTTCCGAAAAAATTTCAAAGAAATTTCCAATAATTCTGAATAGTTAAAAAAATTTTGGTCAAAAAAAAAAAACGATTATTTATGCGTTTTAAAGCGTTAAAAAAATTAAATCTCAAAACAAGTCATTTTTTTGAATGTTTTTTTTTTTTTCTACGTAAATATTGTCACACGACTTTAAATAAGTATTTTTCATTGTTTGAGGAAAAAAAAAATTAATCTGGTATATCTACTGTAAAGAGTCATATTAAACATTATTTCAAGAGCTGAGATAAGCTGATAGAATTATTATTAAATTTTTAGCGGTAATAAATTCATTGCAGTTGCAAAACTGCGAAGGGTGAAATACCGGTGGGAAAGTGGAGATTTGCGCGTGACAGCTCGTCGTGTTAGTATATATATATACAAATATATACAATAATAACGATGTAATACGAAAATACTTCCGCCGCCTCGTAAACAAGGTGCAACTTTGTCCATCTGGTTAATTTCTCGCGTTGAAAAACTTAATCTTTTTACACTATACTATTTCATTTATACAAATAAATATGGGCACAGAAAATAAATTATTCATTAATTTAACCCTCTATTAGAGAGATTAAATATTCTGCAATTTTAATATATTGCACCAGAAATTTACCAGCAATTACAATTTATTTCTATTATAATTAATTGCAATTAAAAAAAATTTTCGCATTTTTTAATGAAATTAATAAATTTAATGATTGATTATTAATATTTTTTAGTTGATAAATTTATTTATCTTGAGAAAAAAATCTTATATTTCAATAAATTTTAATAATAATAAATTTTTTTTTACCGGTATTACTGTATTTTAGCTTCAAAATTGCGAAAAAGTTATCGCACAGTTGCACCCTGCAGAAACTCAGCGTGATAAAGTTTTTCAGCATGTTGTCAGTGTCCACTTGAAGTCACAGTCGGCTGCAAAACAAGAGTATAGTCGACAAATACTGAAAATATCGATTTTTTCAAGGATATTAATTTTTTTTTTATTAACACAAGCATTTTTATTAATACAAGCATCTCATAACTAAATCTGAACTATACAGAATTATAATGGTACGAAAAAATTATTATAAAGGATAAAAGTATTATATACTCAAAAAATACGAGTATAATATGTGTCATAAAGAAAGACGGTAGAGAAAAATTTTCTGCAGTTTTCGTTCTAAAAATGACTCTGATTGTGTATCATATATGTATGTATATAGTTGTGTGTGAAATCTAGTTACAATGTATATGGGAAACCTGGTCTGTACACACAGGGCTTCCTAACGGCTGCAGTCATTCTTTATAGCCTCAGCAAAACTCTCCACATTCGCTTCTCTATATATTTGTACAACGCCCACATTTTTTTCGTACACTCTCTCATTTTGATACTGCCTCTCTTTTGGTCCATTTGACATTTTTACGCAATAATATCAAACATATAAAAATTATTTACAATTCAATACCGATTGATTTAAAGACTGTAAAATTTTTTTCCATACTCGACAGAATTATATTTATTTATTTTTATTAGTATTGTCGTAAAAATTCTTTTTTTATGCATATAGAAGCTTTTGCGGAAGTATTTCCTACCATTTATATACATTGCGCATGGTATTGAGCGACTCACTGAACATGAAACGTGTTCTATAGATTCAACTCGTCCCACGCAAAACCATTGAAACAAACGCCAACGCGCTATATGTACTTGTCCGGCTATATTGAGAATTGGAATTCCTAGAATATCAAGCTAAATATTTCAACCTCAAATGTGCCAAGACAAAACAGAAAAAAATTCAACAAAAAAGCTATATAGAACCTATGAAAAATATATTTTCATCGGTTTAAAAAAATTCTAGTAAAAAATTTATCCCAAAAATTTACTGTCGACAGATTAAACAAGTCGATTATTGACATTCAGCGTGAAAAAATACGTCTAAATTTGTTGGTCCTAATAGTCTACAGCCTCGGCAACCAATTAAGCAGACCTAGAAACTAAGAATTTTGGTGTGATTTCAGTGAATACAATAAATAACAAGAAATTCACTTCCATTTCAGCTGCCGAATGGCATTTTTTTGTTTAAATCTTAGATTGAATTTTTTTCAGTATTTCCTAATATATAAACAGATTTACATGAAACTTAAAATATAATTATATTACCGATGACATTGGAGTATTAAACGAAATTTCAATTTTGAAATATAAATAAAAAGATTTCTTTAGTGCTTTTACTATCACAAAATAATATTACGATGTTAAAACTTCATTAAAAGTGAATTTATTATTTAAATATAGATATCCAATTAAACCGTAAAAAATAAAAAAAGGTTAAAAAGTTTTAATTCAAACGGTTTTATTTATCAAAAAAGTAAATAATGTACTAAAAGATAGAAAATCAGAAATGGTATTTCGAATTTTTTATTAATTTGACGTCAGTAGCGAAGGTAATTAACTTGAGTGTTCGTTTTAATTCGTTATTACCGACACTCACTTTATTTTTCATTTTCCTCCAACAATCAAAAAGAATACAAAAAAAAAAAAAACGCCATTACTCCATCGAGAGAGCTCATTGTTCGAGCAATAAAAAATTTTACTCGACTAATTAACGATAAATGACGTAATTATATAATTGGATAAAAAAATCTTGGATGGAAGATTTCACATATTTTTTATTTTTTTCCCATCTGCACGTGATCGATCGCGCGTGGAACAGCGAGAAAGAGTTGCGCGACGAGCAAACAAGGAGCAAGTAGTAGAGCATAACATTGTGTCCGGCTTACTTCGGCACCTGAGAAGTAGCAGCGTGCAGAGACCAAGAGCGCTCGGCCATTGTACGCGAGTACACGTTGAGATGCCTCTGTGTATATTATGTATAGGCAGACACGGCCTTGCGGCACAGATTTTACGGTCCATGTGTCAAAGAAATCCTTCTCGCTCTCTCATTCGTTTCTCATCTTTATTTTTTCTGTCCCCATATTCATTCGGTCCTCTTTCTGTACGGCCGTCGTGTTTATCCAGCAATCCAGTAGCCTCCTCGAGCTCAGTTTTTCTCATTATCAACATCTCCACAAGCTCGCGCTTTTGAAAAACTTCGTGTCGGGCGTCTAACTCCCCCGGGGACTCGATGAATTTCCTATGACGTTTTTTAACCCTCGCGGGTACTTACTGATTTTTTTTTATCAAAAAAAAATTTTTTTCACGACCCTCAGTCTCTCTAGAGTCTGAATATATTACTAAAATGAAAAATCATAAAAATAAATGAATTAATTGATTTTTCCAATGATCAATGCATTAAAAAATGAAAAATAATAATTAATATAAATAATCGATGCATTAAAAAATTTTTTTATTGTTAGTTTTCTTCTAGAAAATTTTTTTAAACTTCAGAAGTAACTAAAAAAAATTTATAATTTATATAAATATATAAAAAATATATTCTTATTTGTATTTTTCATATATTATTAATTTTTTATGAAGTTTTTTTCCCCATGAGGGTGAATTTATCATAAGTTATCATCTTTAGTTCAATTCTTTACTTTTTTACTCTCTTTGTTCAAGTTTTATTATTTTTTTTTTTTTCGATAAAAACAAATTTTCCTTCAAAAAAAATTGTTAATCTTTTTTTCCAGCTTAGATTTTGGTTTTTTTGACATTTTTATATATTAAAAATCTTGTTAATGTTTACCCGGAAAATCTGTTATAGCACCTTCAATATAAATCTGTCGTTAGGAGTGTAGTGTGAGCTTTAGTCTATATCAGGACAGGCGTTGATAACGAAAGTCATGAGTGGCATAGCTAGGAAATTGTATGTCAAATATCTCGCATTGGTGTGCGAAGTCTGATATATAAATTGCTAAAATAACCCGAGTAGTAGCCGTTTCCCGTATTGGAAAAAAATCCGATGGTCCTGATATAGTGTGTTGAATATAAAAAAAAATCCGTGGTCACATTCACACACGATCCTTTTCACCTAAAACTCAATGTTTCTATCAAATCACTTTCCAATCTAAAAAATACGATAAAATTGTGAGCAATTTTTCGTTATCAAACATATAATTCAAAATTTAAGACATTTCGGTGAGACACACTTTTCAACCCTCGCGCAGCCGCTGTGCGCTTTGTCGTGCAGGGTGCAAAAGCAAGATTGATGGGATATGTGCAAAAGAGTACATTACCTTAATTGCTGGAACTACAGCAATAGGTTAACCTGAAGCTCTATCGCAAAGTCCGAAATTGTTCCATCGGGGAAATTGCATTGCACGCGTTGTGATCAGATTTCCGATATATAGTGCTGTATATGTGTGTACTCCCAAATTTACATGCTGTATTAATGGATGGTATTATCGATTTAATTTTCTAAACAATCATGACCCTCAATGACCGACTGCATTATTGCCAATATTACGCGATAATATTTTGCTTTCTCTCCATCATCGCATATACAAAAATTTTAAACATTAGTTTACATTTTTTCTCTGTGCATGTAGGGGGGACTGGACTCAATTGAAACACTAAAATCCTTAGAATTTATTGTGTTTAAAGTAATAATTATTAATAATTCTCCCTATGAGTAGAAAAAAATTTATTTCACGACTGAATGAATATTTTTTAGGTGAGGAAAATATTGTTTGTTTTTTATGCTTGTGTTAAGCCTGACAATGGTGAAAATACTGGTCAACGATTGATCGCAATAAGTCACCAAGATCACCAAGTGCCTCGTGCACCTGTGAACCGGATTATGGATAGTAGATTTTGTGTGCTTACTGAGGTAATAAACTGCCCTTGATTATTGACTTTGTTTATTGGCCTCGCGAAATCGCCGCTAAGCATTACTCTTGATGGCAAGGGCAGTTTCAGCTTGTGTGCCGTCTTTTCCACGCGGTCATAGAAAGCCCGTTATCTTCCACTGTCGTTGATGCCTGGGGCGAGCTGCCGTAAAAGGGATCTTCGTCCTCGACCTCTGCAGCGAAACTTCATCAAGATGGGCTCAAGCAAACTGCCGATCGTTGATCAGTTCTTCCGCGATCCTATCATCAGACCCGGAAGCATGTTTGTGGCTTTATTGTCAATCTTTCTGTTGGGATATAATTCTTTAGGTTTTTTTTAGAAACTCTTAAAAATATGTATGAGTGAGCAAGTAAGAATTGGTGCCAAAAGGGCTTTTATAATTTTTTTTCAATTCGAAATAAACATGTTTCAAAATGAAATCTTTAGTGAAAAATTGATTAAATATCTTTTAACAATGAATTTTAAGATATTTGACAAAAGATAAAAAATTACCTCTTGAAGATCTCATCGAATTCTTGATTTTTTTTTTTAGTTTTTTGATGATATCTCGGTAATTAAACGAAATAACGAAAAATATTATAGAACTCGAATGATAGGAAATTTAATTATCCATAAAAAATGTAAAATAAAATTTTTCATATTTACCTTTGTTTTCAAGATATTTTAAAAATTAAAATTTTCAAAAATCAATAATATCTTAAAAATTAAGAAAAATACAAAAAAGTTTATTAAATATTTTTTGTAGAAAATTAAACTCTAAATTACTTTATAAGAATGATTTTTTTTTTATTATCTTCATTATTTATCGAGTTATCGTCGAAAAACTAAAAAAAATCACGCAAATGGCAATATTTGCAAAAAAAATGCCAGAAAAATTTTTTTTTCTATCTAAACCAGGCATTTAAAAAAAACTTTAGGATAACTAAAACACAAATAATCTTTAATTATATACTTACGTTTAAATTATTTTAAAGATAATGTGTTAGAAAACGAATTTCCGCATTGTTTTTTTTTTTTTTTTTTTTTTTTTTTTTTTTT
>MVJL01005674.1:0-43376 GCA_002156465.1 Macrocentrus cingulum | reverse complement strand
ACGATGACTATTTTCCAGGCTGAGCATGCGTAAGCCGGGTGAAAATGTGAAGGAAAACCCGCGAGTCCATTGCAACAATGTGAATCCCGTCTTTGCAGACGTTGAAATTTTTTTTTTTTTTCCACCCCTGTAACTCCCGAGAACTCTAATTATTTGTCTGGTTTAACTGATGATGACCGCGGAGAAGCAAAACTTAAAAATCCGAGTTAGAAAAAGTGCCACCTAACGCACAAATCAAAAAATCGAGTGTCAAGGTTGACTCTCGGATGGTCTCTTTGCTCTGGCGTATGGAAACACACGCGTTTCCGCTGATTTGCCACCTAACGCACAAATCAAAAAATCGAGTGTCAAGGTTGACTCTCGGATGGTCTCTTTGCTCTGGCGTATGGAAACACACGCGTTTCCGCTGATTCTCGCGCACTGTCTATTGCCCTCTGTCACAACAATGGACGGAGATATATACGAAAATACAAGATCCAACAATAACAAATCACTTGATCCTCGTGTTTATTGCACAATTACCACAGAGCCTCAGATAATATCCAACTGGAAGTCACACGACGACAGTCGTGCAGAAGAAAAAAAACGAGTCGCTTGTGCGAATACACGGCGTGACGAATATTTTTTAGCGGAATAATATTCGTGTGGTGAATTTCATCGGTCACTCGCACACAACTCGCCCCCCCACTCTACACTTGTTCGATTCAGTGCACGATGCGCAGGCGCTCTCACCGCAAGAACGTGTCTCGCGTGCCCAAATCATCATCATCATGATGGACTCGTCCGCAAGCTCACTCGCAATTTTTCTCTGTCCGCTCTCAATTGTCCTGAGATGTTGCCGGAATCAGCCGTAATTATTCCACGGAAAAAATCATATTAACAGATTTTTTTCTGCTGATAATTCGGGATTTTAATGATCAATCACAGGGACCTACACTCATTCATATATATACATCTGTCCGATGCTGTATCCAAGCGAAAATCACCAATACAACGTTCACGCTAATTGATCACTTGAGAAAAAAAATGTTACAATTGTGCGCGATCAGATGTGACAAGCCCCGTAAAAAGCGATGACCACGATGAAATTAGCAAGCGCCGACTGAAGATTCGCGTGGATAGTCCGACGTTGGCGGCAATGTCATATATCGATTGGCAAACTCGACCAATAGAAAGTTTGTGCGTCGTAAACAGACAGCCGGCATTGGCGAGGAATTTGCCGCCTTAGCCACTTAAACGCGCTTGCGTGTCGAGTTTGTTGTTTGATGTTAATTTTTACAATTTAGAGAGTGAAACAAAATTTTTTTTAAATAAATTATCTGGAATTAATTGAGAAAATAGAGTTAGAAATATGTTTGAGATGGATTGGATTAGAAAAATGATGGAAATAGTGAATTTTTTGGGATGTAAACAGACACTTTGTTTACCAACATCTCCTGCTGTCCCTTCATCTCAATGGAGCAATGGCTATAGAACTGTAACGCGTGTGACAGTCGCGCATGTCTAGTTCAAGGTCAGGAGTTCCAGGTGTCTCAAGCAGTGAACGTGTTTTATGGAAAATCAATAATCCAGATTGCCCTCTATCCTGCTGCTGATGACCGCGGCTTTTCTCCCGACATTGGTCCTTGAAAATGGAAAGTTGGTGGCCATCGATTTCCTAGGCTGATTTTTGTCGCAGGAATATATATCTGGTTGAAAAAAAATATGTAAAATATTACAGTATATGTACTAGTGAACATGATAAACAAAAGAATTTGGTTTTTCTTCTAATTTTTTTCTTTTGCTTATAATTCTAGAAACTCACTATACGAAAAAAGGTCGAAAGTAAAATTCTGTTATTCCTAATATTACTTTTAATGATGATGATGTTATTAAGGAAAAGAAGATGTCATTTCGAGTTTTCATTTTTTTTTTTTTCAAAATAATCGTGAGAAAAGAGTATTGAGTTTTTGGAATATTTTTTAAAACGCTCGACAAAAATAATTTGACTAAAAAAATCACTCAACTCTGAGCGTTATCGAGATGTAGAGATAAAAATAACTAATAAAAATATACTCGAAATAGCATAAACATAAACAAATGCACTGTGCTCCAAGTTTTTATTTGATCTCCTTGTCCATCAAACCCACGTATAAATACATAAACGTGTAAACTTGACTCGAAGAAAAAAAAAAGAAACCACTCATGTACTCCCAGTAAATTTACATTAGCATATTATAATCCAAAACGTAGGAAGTTCCGCAAAAACCCATGAATGGCAGATAACTTCAATCAAGCGCCATCTCGTCATCCTTATCCTCCTTCTTCTCTTCTTTTTTCTCCTCATCGTCCTTTTTTGCCTCGGAATCGTCATCAGCAACCTTGGCCTCGTTCTCCAGCTCACTGATAAACTCCTCCAAGTTGCCAGTGGCCGCAGCATTGACAGCATCAGCACCCAGGCCAAATTGACGGACAACAGGCCCAGCCTGGCCCGACTGCAAAGCAGACCAGAACATTGATAGCGCCTGGGAGAACTGGGGGGACGACAGCGTGGTGCACAAGCTGTCTCCGGGAGGCAAATGCTCGCTCATTGTCCGCTCCAGGCTATCCGTGGACGAAATTGCCGCCGGGATGGAATTTGTCAGCTCAGTCACTACGCCCCTCTGCCGGACAATAAGCTCTGCTGTAGCCTGCGAGCAACAGAAGGCCCACAGCCAGGCGGACACCATCGACACATCCATGTGCTCGTCCGCGGCCGTGGCCACACTGCGCAGCAGCTTCCACTCGACTTTATCGGGTGATAAGGCCGCGCGGGGGGATTATAATCTAATCTGAACTCTTACCTGAACAACTGGCTCTGCGCCGGGAGGCGTTGAGATGTTCCACAGGTGCCTCTGCAGGTCAAATAGGTGCGGATCCGTGATGGCAATGTTTGCGGGCTTGCCCGAGCTCTTGGGCGTGCGCCGTGTATCGGTCGTACTCGGCACCGGTGTTTGAGCCGCCGGTGGCCGGGTTGCAGTCGTTGTTACTGGGCTCGAGGCAGTTGTTGTGGCCGTTCTCGTATGCGGCCTGTCACGCATTGTTCCCAGAAGATTGCCCAAGCCAATTTGACCCACTCCGCCAAACAATTGGATCAACTGTTGCTGCGACATATTGTTAAGAATGTTTTGTAAATCACCCTCGTGATTTGGGCCACCGCTGCGCTGCGATCCGGGAGTTGGAGGGTTGTTTAGCGCCTCGTTCACCTTGCAGCAATGCTCAGCATCCTTGTCCGTCTTTAAATCCTGTTGGTAAAGGGTGTAACAATGAGAAAAACACTTGGAGATGGTGGGATATTAGGACGTACCTGCAGCCAAAAGAAAAATTTCTTGTTCGTCAGCTTGAATCGCAGCAAAACTACGCGGCCTGTTTTGCATGCAGGCACTGGCTTGAAGTCGCAGTCGTCGGGAAAGATTATCAGGTCCTGTGGAAAGAATTTTTCGGATTAGTTCGGGGGGTTTTAGTGCGTTTTGAGGTTAAAACTTACGTCCTCGATAACTCCCGATGTGCGGTCCTTCCAACAGAGGTGCATCAGCGAGTCATCAGACTGGTAGACATAGAGCAGGCCCTTTCGAGTGTCTGGATAGACCATTTTGCCTTTCATTGTCATTTTCCCGGCTTTGAATTCGACTAGATTTTTGCTCGCTCCTCGAACAGCGTTATTGCTGAATAACGCGCCGCCTGACATGATTGTACGATTTTTTTTCGGGTTTGCAGGGGTTTTTGAAAAATTTTCTTTGAGGTACGATGACAAAATTTGTGGAGTATTTAGATACACTTGAACGTTTCTGGGTTGGATTACTTGTATTTTTTTCTCACACACCCCGAGAGACAATAAAGCTGATGCCAATGACAATGCACGTCAACATGGCCGCTGGGTTAGTTTTCACAGTGACCGTCCGGTGGCTCGCGGCAATTATATACAAATTACAAACGACGATGTTTGTGTACACTGTGTCTAGAGTCACGGCCAAATCTCGCAGAATGTTTGTCCATTCGGGCTTTCGAGGCTATTATATACAAATTACAAACGACGATGTTTGTGTACACTGTGTCTAGAGTCACGGCCAAAT
Source organism: Macrocentrus cingulum (assembly GCA_002156465.1). Taxonomy (NCBI): domain Eukaryota; kingdom Metazoa; phylum Arthropoda; class Insecta; order Hymenoptera; family Braconidae; genus Macrocentrus; species Macrocentrus cingulum. Next base: position 39,285 of record MVJL01005674.1, on the reverse strand, counting down.
CTCGCAGAATGTTTGTCCATTCGGGCTTTCGAGGCTATTGGGATTTTCGCCCGGGGCGTGGCCAGTCATCTGGCCCCCAAGTGGCGAGATATCCAACTAAACTCAGGGCAAATCGATCAGCTGGATCGGGCTGCATTTTGTGTTGGTCGAGACAGGCATTGAGAGGTTAAGTGCGATCCATTGTTTTTTTTAAGCAAATATTCAAACAATACATACAATATGAAAGTTTCGGTCGAGGAAATTTGTAAATTTGCAACTATCGCACCGAGCAACAGGAGTTTTCGGGGGTGGAGAGAACCTTTTGAACTCTAGACATATAATTAAATGTGGTAGTACTGTAGAGATCAACAGCAACAGTGACTGTTACGAGATATTAGCTTTTTGCCTTCAGACCTCTGGCATAAGGAATACTCCTCACGAAATAACGGGAAAAATAAAAAAAAATGGTCAAGTCACTATTTTGGATACAGAAAATGTAAACACAAAACACAGCTGATCGGAGAATGATCGCCCCGTAAATACTTGAATATCTGGCCACCAGATAGCGTATTCGAGTGGCGAAAATCCCAATAGTGAACGTTCTCGAAGCCGCACAATGGCTGAAAATGGCGTACAATCTCCTCATGGATTTGGTGTCGTCCCCGGAAATTAATTGAATATCTTGTCAAGTTGGGCTGAATCAATAAGAAAAAATATCACCAGTGCGTCGGAATAACATCTGGCGGGTATTGTCTATAAATTCAGAGTCAGCAAAGCAGTTCTTGGCAAGTATTATTTATAAATTCGTGGTCAGCAAGGTCACTAGCACCGGCAACGATGACGTCGTACATAAATTGATGGCCACTGGCAGGTGAGTGCAAACCATTTGTCAGAGCGAAAATAATCAAGTTGTTGAAAAAAATGAACGATAAAATCGAGGTTGATAATCTAGACACTAGTTAACCTCAAGTAAATACCTAATGTAAACACAAAACACAGCTGATCGGAGAATGATCGCCCCGTAAATACTTGAATATCTGGCCACCAGATAGCGTATTCGAGTGGCGAAAATCCCAATGTCCAAGAAGTCTGCCCAAATTTTTGAACCTAATGTTGATGGCAAGATGTCTATATTGACTTTTTCCACGGGAAAAGGCCCAGTGTCGATGTTACTATGTCCAAGAAGTCTGCCCAAATTTTTGAACCTAATGTTGATGGCAAGATGTCTATATTGACTTTTTCCACGGGAAAAGGCCCAGTGTCGATGTTACTAATTATTTTAATCCACTTGACAAAATTTTGCCACTAAATCCACTATTTTCAAACTAAATCACACAATAACGGCACACAAACATTTTATGATAACCTCACTTTATATAACTTTACTGCGTCATTTTATTGCGCATCAGGGCAGCGCCCCCAGTTAAGCGCGAAAATTTAAACTTGGAAATCCACGCTACTTTACCGACACTCGAAAAAATTTTTGAATATTTTACACGGAAGCCCGGCAGGGAATTATACTCTGCACGTCGACGGCACGATTTCATCCAGTATTTCATATACATCACGTAATTTCAGTATGTGTCTGTATGTACACAATCGTCCGTCCGGGCTTCCGTAGTGTTGTCGTCACTACCATCATGCACTCAAAATCCTCCCTGTGAAAAAAAATAAGGGGCCCTGTGTGTCCTATGTCAACAAGATAACAAAGCCTACTGTCGGTACAGCAGACTTTTATTCTTAAACATGTCCTTTCATTTGAGAGAGAGGAAAAAAAAAAACAGGAAAAACCTGGTTGTGCCGTAGTATGGGGCGCTGGCTCGACAATTTGTGTTGGATATAACTAGAATATGTAAATGGTTGGAAAGGTATACGGCCAGTCAAAACGAGAGACTCAACCGAACGCGTCATGGAAATATAGAAATAAAACGTGAGCAAATAAAATTCTCAAAATCACGGGTTGAACGTGAATTTTCTTTGCAAAATTTATTTGTACATCCATACACACATGTATACCACAATTTATATGATGATTTAGTGCGGGTAAAATAAATTCCAAGATATTCGTGGTATTTTTTTCATTCGCGTGACTAATTGGAAAGAATTGTTGTGTGCTTGTTTTGAATAAAAATCATTGGACAAGTCAACATCCAGCATAATATGGCTGCTGTGTTGGGTCGATTGAATGCACAGGTGTCTGTCAGTGATAACAAGAGACCACTGCAACAGGACACGAGTGTCTGGAGCTCTGTTTTTTTTTCATGATAAAATCATCTCAAAAAATTATTCATTTTTCGTGCATATCAAGCTTTTTTTTAAATTCATTTTTTAACTTTACGTACAAGAATACAAATTAACGAATAAACTCGGGGAAAAAAATTACTTATTTCCTAGAAGAAAGAAAAAATGTGTTGGGTCAAAGGATTTAGAAAACTTGCTCTTGTCACGAGATGGCATGTCATTGGATTATTTCTTCTTGTCCAGGTAAGAAAAATTAACTTTTCAATTGTTTTTCTCACGCTAATTAATGGGTCTTATGGTGATGGACTCTGTTACTTATTAATATTTTTTCTTGCTTTTTATTTTGTTATTTGTTAGCGATACTGTCAGTTTCTTTAACGCAAGCTGGGCGCATGGGAGTGGAGAAAGAGGTCAGATTTGAAATGAAACAGTGCCTTCGAAATGAATTGAACTTGCGAAATGTATACTTTCCCGCTGGAGAAATCCATTCGTGGCTGCTCTTCACGCATAGATTGTGTGTACATTTGATATATAATCATATATGATTATATGATAATACCCAAAGGGTGTATAAACTTTTTTTCCTCGTTAAATTTGCGATAAATCGGTAAATAAGCAAAATGACCAAAAATGTTATTAAAGTCAAATGATAGAAAATTTAATTCCTTTTAAAAAATGTTGATTAATATTTTGCTGTATCTGCTTCTGTTTTCAAGATATCCAGAAAAATAACAATTAAAAAAAAAAAAAAACGAAAATTGTTTCGAAAACTAAAGGTGATAACAAAAAATTTAATTTCTTATGTTTTTTTTGTAGTAAATTCCATTCCCAATAATTTGACTCTGGTAACATTTTTTGTTACTTTGCTTATTTATGGAGTTGTCATTTCGAAAATTTTATTCTGAAAAAGATGAAAAATATTACTCAAATGTTTCGAGTATTTCTAATTCAATTAATTTTTTTTACCTGATTTTTCAGGATAAAAGTCCATTTTTAGTGATTTCGTATGTTTTCTTTATAGAATAAAAAATATTTCAAGTAAAAATAAGGAGCAATTTATTAAAATTGAATTAATGTGATAAGCGTATATAATCTTATCAAAAAAATTCCACGTGAATTATGAGGATAAAATTGATAACTGTCGGTCATTTTGTTCTTATCGAATTTGATTGCTAGTGTACACAACTAATTCAATTCAAGCAAAGACATGTTTGCGAGTACAGATAAAACTAATAACAATTATTTACCCATTAACGTCGACCTTTCTATCTCAACGGTCATATTTACAAATTTCTTTTTTTAAATATATCTCGAAAAGTATGAAATATACAAACTTTTTAGTTCTAACCTTTTTTGTTGGAGTTTTTAAGAGCTATAAGAAAGGTCTGAACAAAATTTTCCTAATTTGCATATTTTTCAAAATATTTCCGAAAAAAAAAAGAAATACTGGAACATAACAACTGTTCACTGACAATATTATTTCAGGTGACAAATTCGGCGGACTTGGCCATCGAGATTCCCGGGAATTTGAGTCAACGAGGTTCGTGGTACCGTCTGGATTACAATCCTCCAGTGGGTCAACCCCGGCCAAACACTACAATCGCAGCGATTGACATTGGAGACGTGATAAAGTTCCGCAACGGTCTGCCTGGCACAAAGTACGAATTTTGGCTGTACTACAGCAACGAAACTCTGCACGACTGGCTCACCTGGACAGCCTCAATCACAACAGGTAATGAGATTCGTTCTCAGCGTAACAACCGTGCTAACCGCCGCCTTTCAGCGCCCGATCCGCCGTCAAACCTGACAATCGTCGTGCGCAACGGCAAGACAGCGATCGTTTACTGGGCCCCGCCGAGCCAAGGCAACTACTCGGGCTTTCGCCTGCGGGTACAGAGCTTCAATGACGCCCTGAGTCCTCCTTCGGCCACGCGGACAAGTGCCATCTCCGCCGAGGCGGTGCCTTACACACTCCGGGACCTGACACCAGGCGCCACCTACTCACTTCAGCTGTTTACAGTGCTCGAGACGAAGGAAAGTGTCGCCTACACCAGTCGAAACTTTACCACAAAGCCCAATACACCGGGCAAATTCATCGTGTGGTTCCGCAATGAGACCACACTACTCGTCCTGTGGCAACCGCCATATCCTGCGGGTATTTATACGCACTACAAAGTCAGTATCGAGCCGGCCGACGCGTCCGAGCCCGTGTTTTACGTGGAAAAAGAGGGTGAACCACCCGGACCGGCTCAAGCGGCCTTTAAAGATCTTGTACCAGGTAAATTTATCATTAAATATCAGGATTTAATAAAACATTTTAACTAATACATTTCTTAAATTTTCTAGGTCGTGCGTACAATATTTCCGTGCAGACAGTGTCTGAAGACGAAACATCAGCTCCAACAACCGCTCAATACCGTACAGTGCCCTTACGTCCCTTGAACGTAACTTTCAATCCTTCCTCCATAACCTCCACATCCTTTACGGTATCTTGGCGGCCTCCAAATGGCACTTCAGAATTCGACAAGTATCAAATCTCTCTTGGTAACAATCGAAGAATATCGCCAATCACGAAAAATCGCGATGACGCGGACGCAACATCCTGCACATTTTCGTCCCTGGATCCGGGAAAAACCTATCAAATTGTCGTGAAAACAGTGTCAGGAAAGGTGACAAGTTGGCCAGCAAGCAATGACATTACTCTGAAGCCACTGCCAGTGCAAATGCTGCAGGCAAACATCGATGAGCGAACGCTGGAGGTTTCGTGGCGCCCCGACAATTCTAGCACGCAGGACAGCTACCGATTATCCTACCACGAGGTAGATTCCACGGCAACGAGCATCGACAGCAGCACTATAATCACTACGCACACAAAAGTCACCCTAGAAGCCCTTCTACCCGGTCGAAATTACACTTTAACCGTGCAGGCAATCTCGAACAAGGTTGAATCCAACGAAACGACCATTCATCAGGTCACCCGTCCATCCAGTCCAATCATAGAGGACCTAAAATCGATCGAGCGCGGGCTAAACATCTCCTGGAAGTCGGACGTTAACTCACGGCAAGAGAAATTCGAGATAACTCACACGCGTAATGATACAGGCGAGTCTGCGACCACTTTGACCACAGAATCTCACATAATTCTGGAAGATTTGTATCCCGGCGCGGGTTATGAGGTTAAAGTCTTTGCAATAAGTCATGGACTAAAGTCAGATCCTCATGACTACTTCCAGGCGGTGCTTCCGCACCCGCCACAGTACCTGCGTATCGAGAAAGTCTCAAATAATTCAGTACTTGTGTCTTGGCAGAGCCCAAAATCCAGCATTTTCTCAGAATATTCAATTCGCTATCGAACAGGCGAGGATCGCAGTTGGTCCCGGTTGCCGGCTGTCACTGAGACTGCAGCCGAGGTGGCAGACATGACCCCCGGCGAGCGTTATACCATCCAAGTCAACACAGTCAGCTACGGAGTCGAGAGTTTGTACCCGTTATCCGTCAATCACACAGTTGCACCCAACTCTGTGGATACTTTAACCCCCGTGGCCGATTCCAACAACGTCACACTGCTGTTTCGCAGGCCAGAGGGCCGTGTCGACGTTTGGGTCGTATCCACCTGGCCCGTCACATCCCCGGAGGACATTCGGAGCAAGAATATCAGCGATTCCGCGCTGGAGGACGACAGATTTGTGATTGAAGATTTATTCCCCGGTTTGGAATACTCCTTTTCAGTTTTCACCACTTCCTACGGCCTTCGCAGTGACACTGCCAACGCCACGGCACGCACGCGTCCACTCATATCCTCCGAAGTCGTCCTGGTGGTCGATCCAGTGCTTCTGGGTGTCCTCACGCTTCGTTACACTCGCACGCCCACCACTTCATCGCGATTTGACCTGTATCGCTTTGAAATTTCCGATGAGGCGAATACTACTCGTGAAAAACTCATCAATGACGAGGATACCAAAGTGACTTTTGGTGATTTGATCCCCGGTAGACTCTATAATGTTACAATGTGGACTGTTAGTGCTGGTGTGGTCAGTCGACCGCTTCTCCGCGCTGATCGACTCTATCCCGAGGCCATTGTTGCTCTAAATGCCGTGGATGTAAATGATACGAGTATTAAACTGGTCTGGGATGCTCCCAAGGGTGAGTTTGATGCTTTTGAGGTACAGTACATCAATGCCGATGGAAATTACGTGCAAAATATCACGTTAGAGGATAAAATTGTTATTACGGATCTGAAGCCACATCGAAATTACACGTTTACTCTCGTGGTTTGCTCGGGATTTTGGGATAATCGACACTTGCGACGGTCTAATCCAATCAGTGGTAGCTTTACCACGTCTGAGAGTTATCCCGGAAGGGTTGAGAATTTCTTCCCCACCGATGTGCAGCCCAGTGACATTAGTTTTGAGTGGTACCTGCCGCGTGGCGAATACAACGGAGTTGTGAAGAAATTTACAATTACCTATGGACTTGAGGGCTCGTCGCACGTGCAGATGAAAGATTTTAAAGAGAGTGAGTTCCGAGGAGTGATTCGCGGCCTGGTACCTGGAAAAACCTATGTGTTTAGGATTCAGGCGGAGACTAGAGTTGGTTTTGGACCGGAAACTGTGCTGAAACAAAAGATGCCTATTTTTGCACCGCCTAAACCACCCACTCAAGTTGTTCCTACCGAAGTTTGTCGCAGTTCATCTACCATTCAGATACGATTTAGGAAGAATTACTTTAGCGAGCAGCATGGAGCTGTCGTTAGTTACACGATTATTGTCGCGGAGGATGATAGTAAAAATGCGAGTGGCTTGGAGATGCCAAGTTGGCGCGATGTGCAGGCCTACAGCGTTTGGCCTCCATATCAGGTGGGTTTTTCGTTCTTTTCAAGATGTCATTAAAACATTAAACTGATTGAATTTTTACCAGGAATACTTTTCATAGCTCTTTTAATTTTCTGTAAATTAGATTCCAAGTCAAAATTTCGTAAACTGAGCCATTTTCAAGATCTTGGCGTTTTTAATGCGAGTCAGTTGCTTTAACGCAGCTGTTAGCTTTATTGACATGTTTTTATTACTTTTTATTTGTTTGTATAGAGAGTATAAAAACGCTTTTTTTCAGGTCATGGAACCTTACTATCCATTTAAAAATAGTTCTGTTGAGGATTTTACCATTGGTGGAGAGGACTGTGGCAACAAAGGTGAAGGTTACTGCAATGGACCGCTGAAATCTGGGTCGACTTATCGAGTGAAAGTCCGTGCTTTTACTGCTCCGGATAAATTCACTGATACAAGCTACAGTTTCCCGATTCAAACTGGTAAGTTTGTTAGTTTGAATTATATTTGGGCTAGGTGGGGATGATGGAGGACATTTTGTAATTTGTTTTTGATTAAACATGCCTTGGCGAAGATGGATTGCTGCTCTTGGCAGCAGGTGAGAGGGAATTTTCAATTTTATTAAGTTGATAGTGTGGTGTTTTTTCGTGACGGTAAGGAGGTCTGATATATCAGAGGAGGCTTCATGTTTTTTTTTTCGAAGATTTCAGAAAAATTTTCAGGGGTTTATTTGCGTTTTTACAGCTTTCGTGGGTGGAAAAAAAGGTTTTAGGGAAACAACGCTTGTGTATCATTCCTCCTTACTGGACTTTGACGACGATTATCTCAAAAACTAATGATTTTTTGGGATTTTTTCTATAAACCTTTTTTATTGAAAATTAAAAAAAAAAAAAAAAAAAACCAAGAATCATTCTACTTTATCAATTTTTCTGATTGCACATTGGCATTTTTTAATTTATGTAAAAAAATTATTATTTATAGTCACTTATAATCATATGTTTTTTTTCCACAGACAAGGACAACACAGCAATAATTGTCGGTGTGACGATTCCAATTGTGCTTTTGCTGACACTCCTTGGCATTGGTTTACTCGTGCGACGACACCGAAATCAACTTCGAAAAACGGCTGAGCCACGTGGAAGTGGACCTACAGACAATTTATCCCTACCAGATAGCGTAATTGAGACAAAGTAAGTCGTAAAAAAATGGATTTAACCAGCCGTTCAACCCTGAAACTCATTTTCAGTCGACCGATCCGTGTGGAAAACTTTGCCGAACACTACCGAATCATGTCCGCCGACTCGGACTTTCGGTTTTCCGAGGAGTTTGAGGAGTTGAAGCACGTAGGGCGTGACCAGGCGTGCACTGCCGCCGATCTGCCGTGCAATCGCCCGAAAAATCGCTTTACAAATATTTTGCCGTACGACCACAGTCGCTTCAAACTGCAGCCGGTGGACGACGAGGAGGGCTCGGACTACATCAATGCCAACTACGTGCCGGGGCACAATTCGCCACGCGAATTCATCGTCACGCAGGGTCCGCTACACTCGACCCGTGACGATTTTTGGCGCATGGTCTGGGAGAGCAACAGCCGCGCAATTGTCATGCTCACGCGCTGCATTGAAAAGGGCCGGGAAAAATGTGATCACTACTGGCCCATGGACACATTGCCGGTCTACTATGGAGATATTTGTGTGACTATTTTAAATGAAACGCGATATCCTGACTGGAGCATCACGGAATTCATGCTCTGTAGGGTAAGCCTGTACTAAACTAGTAATATCTTGACAACAATCGAGAGTTACATGATTTTTACTCAGTACCTTTTTTGTAGTCTTTATTGAAATTTCCTACAAAAAAGGCATTTAACAATAATTTCCTATCTTTCACAGTTTTGATGATATTCTTCATTGAATAATAGCATTAAATGTTTTTTTTTGCCAGGGCGACGTAAAACGCGTGATTCAGCACTTCCACTTCACAACCTGGCCGGACTTTGGTGTACCCAGTCCCCCACAGACCCTGGCCAGGTTCGTGCGAGCCTTCCGCGAGCGTGTGCGACCGGACCACAAGCCCATTGTCGTGCACTGCAGCGCGGGCGTTGGACGAAGCGGGACCTTCATCACGCTCGACCGAATCCTGCAGCAAATCCAGGTGTCCGACTACGTAGACATATTTGGTATCGTCTGGGTGATGCGGAAGGAACGTGTCTGGATGGTTCAGACCGAGCAGCAGTACATCTGCATCCACCAGTGTCTTCTCGCGGTGCTTGAGGGCCAGGATTCCGGCTCGCCACGCGAAATACACGACAACGCCGGCTTTGAAGGTATTTTCCCACATTTCTCCACCCTCAAATCCTCTCAAAATGCTTTTCCAAGGTGGTGGTGGTGGTCCTGTAGATACATTATCTGATGGGAAAAAAAAAATTTTTCACGCTTTTTGGGGAACCTTTGGGAGAGAATTTTTTTTTCTGTGAAGACTCTGCGTTGTTGGGATAGCGGGAGGGATCTCTTTGGGGATGATTTTCACAGCTAAGACCTATTTATTTTGTGCCTTTACCTGGGCTTCATTCAGGAAAAAATCGAAGCTCAGTCGAGACGCCACACGTGAACCAGGCTGAGAAGGAAAGGTGACGGCATTCGGACTATGGAATTAATTACAATGTGGGTATTTCTCTGCTTCTTCATGCTTTTCTTCATTAATATCTGCTATTGCTATTCAGTATATTTATTTTTTAATTTAACAATGCTTTTGTTGACTAGTTTTGACGTTTTACAACTTTCTGAAATTATTTTCCACTTAATTAATTTTATTAAAGGGACGTTAACCGGCTTTTAAAACTGCAAATTACATAGATCACATGCCTAAGTAGATGTTTTAATTTTTCAATTGAATTATGAGAAAAATATCTTTATTGCTACATTGTTGATTTTTTATTTTGTTTGTTTTTTTTTTTTGTGTTTATATGAATTAAAAAATCGAAAAAAGTCGAGTTTATGATGGAATAAATTTTTTTTTCAGTTTTTTTTTTTCAATTTAACGCTTTTTTTATCAGAAAGACTCAAAAATTTGATGAGTAGTTTGTTAAAAAACAGAATAATTTTGAAAAATGCAATATTCATGCTTTAAAAAATTATTGCTTTTTTTGAGAAAGACCTATAGTATTAGATCAAAATAATAGAAGAGCTTGTGGGATTTTCCAGACGATGAGGGGATTGCCGAGTCAGGAATGTGATGTGGAATTAATCGCAGATCCAAAGGCAACAAATTTTGTTGCCATAAAAATGACGTATTATTACTCTTCGTTAAACAATAATTCGGTGCGGCAGCTACATCGCAATAAGTCGTGGATTTTTTAAAGAGAAAAAAAAACGAATGTTGTTTTTTTTTTTTTTTTCTAAATCGCGAACTTTTTAACGTCCGTCCAAAGAAAAGAAGAAAAATCTCAGATATTTAATAGCGATCTGATATAAATATATAAATGTACTTAATGTATTTTATTTTATTTTTTGCATTTTATATAGTTTTAGCGTTAAATGATGTAGGACAACGCGATCTCTACAATTTGACTCAAAATTCATTAAATTTTGGCAATAATTTTTTGTCCGAAAAAATCTGTCAATACTCGAGATTTTGAAAAAAAAAAAAGAAAAAACGTGTACATAACTAATATCGTAATTTCTCTGTTATTGTTACCGTTTTTTTAAATAGTTGATTGATTAATTGATTGATGGATAATATTACTGATAGTATTTTTAATCTAGTAATCAACGAGATTGTGCCAATATGATATTATATTATGCATAAATGTGTATAGTATTAGTAGCGGATATACCGCATTTGGCACAGAAAAAAACCTCTATGTATTTTGAGAATTATTAATTAAGACAACTCCGAGTATCTAAACGAGCTAAAATACAGACAAGTTTTTCAATCGCAAATATCTTCAAAATTATAAGGATTATCAAGTTTTTGTCCTGAATCATTTTTATAGATCTTGAAATTTCCTATAAAAAAGGTTCTATGTAAAGATATTCTAGCTCTCATACTTATCAAGTTATTTGCAATGAAAAAAAAATTTTCAATGAGAAAATTTTTTATCGTTTTCAAACGAGATTTTTTTATTTTGCAAATATCACAAAAAGGAAACAAGCTATCGAATCATCACCCAGAACCTTTTTTGTCAACTCATATAATTATCTATAAAAAAGGATTTATATAGAAATTTTGTAATTCTAATGACTTTCGAGATAATGGCATTTGAAATTCGAGTCGCCGATGATCGGTTTTTGTACCAGTTGGAAATACTTAAATGAAACGCTAATTTGATTATAGGGAAATGATTATTTGTTTTATATTGTTAATTTTTTGCTAAGGTTTATTGCATCTGTATTTTTATATTGAACTTTAATTAAGCTATACAAATTTTCCCGCGAATGGAGATGAAAAAAAAACAAAAAAAAAAAAACGATGAAATCCCACGATACAAATTGGGTACAATTTTATGTCTCAATTTTATAGTACGTATTTTAAGCCTCGTGCAGTCAATTTTTCTGCAAAAAAAAAAACAAACTTTTTTTACGCCATTTTTTAATACAAATCACAACCAAATCGATCAATTTTGTGAATAGAAATTTTTCTATGAAAAAAAAAATACTCTGTATTTTAATATTAATTTTGTGGTATTTTTAATTATCAAAAATGGCCTCGGATAGTATAATTTTATTATTATATAAAATAACCGAAAAAATGACAACATTAAGTTTTAAGTCTCTGTGATAAATTGTAAACACACATACCTACACAATGAACAAACAAAAAAATTGGAATTTATTGCTGCAGAAGCAAAAAAAAAAAAAATTTTATAAATATGTACACACCGTTTAGATAGCTGCAAACTTTATCCATACATGCTTTGAATTAATATCTCAAAACATATCTACATTTAGCGGATATAAATATATGCATCAGTGATTAAAAAAAAATTGCTTTAAACGGCAAATGATGACAAACCCGAGAGATTCATGAAATCATGACATATCAATGGAAGTCACAATTTTTTTCGAATAAATTTATTTAAAAAATTTTATTAATCAATTAAATATATTTTTTCCTGGTACCTTCTCTTCAACTTGATGAAAAAAAAAAAAAAAAACTAAATCAAGAAACCCTAATCACGCATCTGTTTTTAGATATTTTTGCAAGAAGACCGTGCCATTTCATTACTTGATATAATCCCACGAAATAATTATTATTCAGCAAGGAAAACTAAAGAACCATGACCTGAAAGTACCAAACAAAATTTATTTATTTACCATATGTATGTATACTTGCATTACATTTAAAAGAACAAACTACGCATCCGTCTCATATGGCAGGGTCCCATTCCAGACCGATCATACAAAATATTAAATTTATTCACAAACTGATTAATATCGTTGCATCCTTTTGTGATAATTCCCAAATAAGTCATGAGCCCAAAGTCGTTGCATTGCTAGAAAAAACAACGAAAAAAAAATTCAATCTAAATCTACAAAAATCTCCGACATTTCTACTCACATTGTAAAAGTCCGCTTTGAACTTATCACTGTTCAACACAGGCAAATGGTGGGCCAGGGACCTTGCCGCACGCATAATCTCATGATTCGATTCCAATTCACCGGCCTGCACAGCCTGCAGATACATCAAAATCAATTTGACTCTCGAGTGGAGCATTTTGATGGCACTGTGCTGTGCCATGAGATGTTCAGACACTGAAAAAAAAACCCCAAAAAGTTGAAAACCGCTGGAATAACTTTCAGAAAATCGTAAATTACCCAGTGAACACTCTGCCTGGTCATTGCTGCACATTCTAGCAACATGATCAACGCCGATGCGTTCAGCCTCCTCCGTCGCGAGGGTGTAGGTCAGCGGGACGAACAGCATAGTGGCCTCGCCGGCCACCAGATCAATCACCGACTCATACATCGACACGGACAGTTGCTGTGGAAAATAAATCACCAAAATAGAGCCTGGATATCCATGGGAAAGCGGCAAATTCTCACCTCCGTGCTCTTTGGACGCGGATCGAGCTTCAGCAGCACCGGGCTCTCGTTGATGACGCACAACTGCTTGTGCACGCTGATATCTCGTTCATTGGGCACATCACCTGTCGTGTACCAACCCAGAAAGTCCATGTCGCTGAAGACCTGCTTGAATTGCTCCTCCTTTGTGTTGTAATAGTCACGATCAATCACAACGTCGCCATCAATCACCGTAAAAACCAGCTCGAACGAGTTCATTATTTCGATGTGACGGCCTTTCTGCTTTCCAATCAGCGCGCCGTAGACTAAAATCATCGTTTAGTTGAATATAAAGCCCTGGAGATGTCTTTGGGTAAAAGAAAAAAAAAATTGAGAAATGTCACATACCCAATTGCTCGCTGCCTTCTTGAGCACGTAATCTAGTCCAATGTTCGCTTACGTTCATTATAACGAGTGGATGAAGGCTTACAGAGACAGAGCCTACTGTTCCTGATGATGCCATTATCCTGTTGGTCGTGCTGGGGTTAGATGGACGATCGGGCGCAATTTCCATCGACGTCGCCGTCTCGTCCACGTCCATTTCAGTCGCTTTATCACCCATGTTCGCCAGATTTTCCTTAACTCTCTTCAAGTTTTATTACTGATTTGTTTCCGCACAATTCCGGCCTGATTGACTCTGTTTTTGAGGTTAGATTTCGCGTTATTGCGTGTTCGGTTGCTATTTTGTTTGCCAACGTAGCGCCATCTTAAACGACAGCGGCCATTTTGGCAGCATGGCGGGAGAAATCAAACTCAAGTCGCTGGCGCCCTCGCAGCTAGTTTTGATGAGTTATTATGGCTGGCAGGCAGTCTGCTTTGAGCCTTTGGTGAGGTTAGGTGCATCAGTTAGAGGTGCTTGTTTGTTGTGCGTACGAATTCGAGTTTCACAAAGTGACTATTAACTATTCCGGCCGCGATTTCAATTCGGTCGCCTTTATGTAAGTGAGAACCGAGCCCATGCTCGCGAATTCCCCGCGAAGAGTCTCCCGTTCCAGCTGGTGAAATCGGTAAATAGTGTTTACATATATATACCCAACCATTACATTGGAATAATTATAGAAAAATTTGTTGTTTTGCAAAATTGCACGTACTCAATTCAAGTTCACGCAATTTTATCAATTTTTTATAATTATTATTGTGGTTTTTTTTGTCATTTAGTTGAAGGATCCTTACGTAATTTGATAGATAAAAAAAATTGCGCATTGTTGTGGCGAACTTGTGACAATAGCGGCGATTAGTTGGATATATTTTTCATTTGCCGGGGGGACAGTGGCCTTGAAAAATGTCGTTAGATGTCCGCACTTTGACAAATCGGGAGAGAGCGAGGCTAAGGAACTCATTAAAGTAGGTTAGTTATCAAGATATCCAACTAATTCATCCAACCAGCGTTGGAGGATGGAGTAAACATAACAAAGGACAAACAGGAAATTTTTGCCAAGGTCGACAATTTTGTTCCAATTGTTCTAGAAAAATTAGTTGGATGGAAGTAAAAGTGTGACGCGGAGAAAGGCGGATTTTAGTTGGATTACGAAATATTTTGTCCTGTCGGACGATGACTTGACTGGATAATTTTTCGGTAGGTGCATCAGCTTATACGATGGGTAACTGGACTGATTTGCGGGGCTTTGTATAGCGGAACAGTAGCACAGGGAGAGAAAGTCGAGACCGGGAAACGGCCATTTATTCTCGCACATGGTCCACATCTCGCTTTTTTTAGTTTAGATAACGCGAATATGATGAGCTCGCAATTTCATCACGCTTTCTCAAGCACGACCACGCAGCGGTACATTAATATTAGTCATTCATGGACCACATTTATCAACATTTAGCAACTACCTACGGTCAACGATCTCGTATCGCATCGGCGCCCGCGCGAAAATATTTGAAAATGCCGCTACCGCAAAAACCATCATCAGTTGATCGAGCTAGGTGCATTGTTTTGCCGATTTTCTCTGCAAGTTTCTCGGGGGAAAAATTAAATTTTATCAGCTGCGGTATTGGGTCACTGAACAGGATCCCTCAGTGTTTAAAAATATCCAGCCAATACTTCAACTAGCCGTCACTCGATACTTTTTTTTATCAATAACTCAATGCCCTCCTCGAAAACTCGTCTGGCAATCAAATAGAATGCCTCTGTTTATGATTCTAAAGAATTTGAAGGTGATATTACTCGTTAAAAAATATCAGAATTGACTGATAACGATAAATAATAAAAATAAATCCTGTCTTTTTTCTTATACACTTTTTAAACAATGAAAAAATTATGTCGTGGATTTGAAATTATGTTGCTGTTTTAAATACAAATATCTTTAAAACTAGCATACACTCGTTTGTTATAAGTAAGCAAAATATTTCATAAAATCAACAAAAAAAATTTTGTTTGTATATGATGGTATATTAGGTAGTAAAATGACCACAAAAATTGTATGACTTTAGTGGCGAGAATCCGCAGGAACGCGCGAGGCTCCGGTTGACTGGTGGTGGGTCAAATAACGGTCAATCTTGGATATTGGAGTGCCATACGCCTCACAAAAAACCACTACGAATATCTGAGCGGCGTCGAAACGTCCGTTACGAGGAAAAATTCGGGTTCACTTGACCTGAATGATCGTGGGTGACAATACGAGATCTCGCAGGATAAGAGAAACGTCGAGAGTACTGACCTACTCGTTGATTAGCCGTCGCGATATTCGTGAAAGTCCTTTTGCGTTGCCTCTGCAGCCCAACAGGGAAGAACTTGCCAGTCTTCGGGAATTTTTATTTTTTTATAATAATTTTTTTTTCCCCAAAGTTCTTGTAGAAGTGCATGATAACGACGTGGTGCGGTGTATATGTAGTCACGCGAAAGTATTTGCATTAGTGAGATGTATTGCGCCACACACAATTTGCAATGTGGGCATTTTTCTCGTAATTTCACTGCCATTTTGGTGACGAATATAATACATACCAGAATATCTTATGTATACGCTTAAATATAATTATTTTTAATTTTTTTATCAACAAAGAATTGTGTAAAATAATACTTATATATTTTTTACTTATTATTTACTTTCATGACAATCAGCAACAATATATAATAGAAAAAATTGTAGAATTCATCAATTTTTTTCGAAAAATCGTCTTGTCTTTTTATTTTGTTTTTTCTGTTTGCATACGATCTAATTGAAAAAAATATAAAAACTACTTCAGCACACCTACAAGCACTAATTTCGAACTTCCGGCAATCATAGAGTCGCAGAAACTCGAATTAGACGCTCGAAGAATATTAATAAACCTCTAACGGTGACCCAAAACCGCTAAAAACAAATAAAATCGTCTATTACAGGTCCTGAACTACCCTGAGAGTATGATAGAAAAAATAAAATGGACACTCATAGCCCTGTATGTCTTCAGCATCACAATTTCCTCAAAAACTACTTCAGGTATTACTATTTCCACCGTTAATTTTTTGATTTTCCTCACAAAATTTTTTTTCCCCAACTAATTCTAGGTGCCGTCATAAAGCCCCGGACGAGACGGGAACTCGAAATTGCGAGAACAAACTGGACCCAGTTGGCAGATGAGTGGATGAAGGCGAAAAATCGGATGGAGGAGCGTTTGGCGACAGTTCGGCCACTGACGGGTGGTTTTCACGGCACCGGCGACCTGCCAGAGGGTCCAATGGACAATGTGCTGATAGAGGAAGCCAACAGGGTAGGTTTTACTACCCCCCAAAAGTCGCGGGAGGGCTTAAAGTTGGTTTTAATTGCAGGTTAATTACTCGCGGATGCTGTGGGACATGGAATCGGCTCAGCCCAGCGGTCGACTCTTGCTTTTTGTCGATCAGGCGATGAAACTGCTAGATCTGCAGCAGGTGATGGTGGAGGTGGAGACCTCCGTGATGTCCAAGGTCTCCTGCACGGCGTGCAAGGTCGGCGCCGGGCTGCTGCAGCATTTTATCAAGGCTGGAAAGAGCGATCAGGAAATAATGTCGAGTATTTATCGCTTTTGCGTGTCTCTGCGCATTCAAAGCCCCAGGGTCTGCGAGGGGGTCACCTTGCTCTTCGGGGTGAGTGATTAATAGGTTTTATTGTACCTTGATGGTGATTAATTGCATGAGAATATGGAGACTGAGCTGGTCAGGTGTTGAAATGAGTGCGTTGGACTTTCTACTTCTTGCAGGCGAGTGATTTCACCCATCACTCCCAAGCAGGGCATTTTTCTGTGAATGGCTTTTGTTGTTGCTTGGAAATGCCTTTGTTATTTGTTTCTTTTTGTTGCCAGTGGATTTCATTCAGGACATTGTCGGATTAGTTGAGATTATTATTAGTCTTAGTAGTAGTACTAGTTTTTTTTATGCATCTCAAAAACTATTGGATTTGTGGAATTTTTTATCGAAATATTTTTTTTTTAATAGAGCGAAAAATTCTCTCCAATAAAAAAAATTTCTACCTCGAATAGTTTTTAAGATATTTATATAAATATCTTTTTTGATTTGTTTTAAATTTCTGCTCAGAGCCTTTTCTTAAGTCCTTGAAATTTTTTACCAAAAAAAAAAACCTAAAAATCTTAATTTTTTTTGTCTAGGGTGAGGTGATTTACGTTCTAAAACAGGTAAATATGGGCCCAACGCAGATATGCAGCTTCGTGATCGGTGACGCGTGCGACGACGCGTACAATCCACAGCACGAGTGGGAAGTGCGTTTTCCACCAGTCGAAAAGCCACCAATATCTCCACCGACGCCACCGAAGGAAAACGCACCAACCTTCAAAGTCCTGCACATCTCCGACACGCACTACGACCCATACTACCAGGAGGGGAGCAATGCCGAGTGCAATGAACCCCTGTGCTGTCGCTACACCAATGGAGCCCCTTTGACAGCTTCAGCAGCCGCAGGGCGCTGGGGTGACTACCGAAAGTGCGACACACCGAAGCGCACAATTGACCACATGCTCAAACACATTCGCGACACGCATTCGGACATTGACTACATTCTTTGGACGGGCGATCTGCCGCCGCATGACATTTGGAACCAAACGCGCGAGGAGAACATCAAAATCCTGCGTGAAACTGTCACACAAATGGTCGAGACATTTCCCGGGGTTCCAATTTTTCCGGCACTGGGCAATCACGAGGCCGCGCCAGTCAACAGCTTCCCGCCCGACTTTGTGCCCGAGGAAAGTGGAATTTCCTGGCTCTACGATGAGCTGGACAAGCAGTGGAAACGCTGGCTGCCAGCTGGCGTGTCACACACTGTCCGTCGAGGCGCATTTTACTCTGTTCTCGTGCGTCCGGGCTTCAGAATTCTCTCGGTTAACATGAACTACTGCAACAATAAAAACTGGTGGCTACTTCTAAACAGCACCGATCCCGTCAGCGAGCTCCAGTGGCTCGTTTACGAGCTGCAATCGGCGGAAATGAATGCCGAAAAGGTGCACATCATCGGTCACATTCCGCCCGGTCACTCCGACTGCCTGAAAGTTTGGTCCCGCAATTATTATCGCATTATCAATCGATATGAATCAACAATTGCCTCACAATTCTTTGGCCACACACACTACGATGAGTTCCAGGTGTTTTATGACACGAAAAACCTCGGCCGGGCGTTGAGTATCGCCTACGTGGGTCCTTCTGTCTCACCGTATGTCGATTTGAACCCCGGATATCGGATTTATTACGTCGATGGCGATCATAAAGCCACCACACGCATGGTTGTCGATCATGAGAGCTGGATTATGAACCTAAAAGAGGCGAATTTAAATGATAATCCGGTTTGGTACAAGATGTACAGTGCTAGGAGTGAGTATGGCATGAAATCACTGCTACCAAAGGACTGGGATGCTCTTATTGACACAATGACAAACGAAGGGTCATTTTTTGAGGTTTATTACAGGTTAGTTGGGTTAGTTGTGAAGCTTTTTCCGGTATTTATCCGTGACTTTGTTGCAGGAATTATTACAAAAACTCACCGGTCAGGCCACCGTGCAATACCGAGTGTAGGAAGCGGTTGCTTTGCGATTTAAGGAGCGGACGCAGTCACGATCGTAAGGCCCTTTGTCAAAGCTTGGAGTCCAGGATTGATGGTATGACTACGAGCAGTTGGCGCGAGTGGATTTACAATGGATTGTCCTTGTCGTACGTACACAATTGGTGGATGAACGTTTATCGTCCGGATAACCGTAATAATCTAACTGAGGTGTAGGTAACAGAGGTTATAAGGCTAAAATTAGTGTAATTATTAACTCTTAACTTACGTTTTTTTTTCCATAAATACAAGTATTTTAATACGGCAGGGTAATTTTGGTGCTGGAGAAGAATTAAATAATTTTTTAAAATAAATATCACAGTATCTAATCCAATTTTTACATAATTTTATCTGGGATTTTTTTGGAGCTAAACAAATTTAAAATCGAAAAAAAAAATCCTCGATAAAATTGGTGAGGTAATATTGTAAATATGCAAAAAATGGTGTTATATTTTGGACGACTGTTTTCTCTCTTATGTAAATACAAAATATTGATTCTATAAGACTTATCTTTTGCTCAGTTCTAAATGGTGGCAGAAATTGACACACTAGCACGTGAAATTGCATGTGTAAGTAGTATATTTTAATAAATAAAATTACTTTTTCGAAGATTTTATATAATAAATATTTAACCGACATTTTGATTTTATTCGCAGAATGTCCGTGGTAATGGCGATTCCTCGATTTGCATACAATCTACCAAAATACGTGCTAGGCCTTGGATAAAGGGTCGAATAAAAATTAATGCCTGCTCATGATAAAATATTCACTAACAATTATTGATTGAATAATGATCTCCATGCCCTGTAAAATTCAGCTTTGATATTCAGCTGATGCCATTACTTGGAGAACAGAAAAAAATCAATAATTTGTACATAAAACAATGTAGCTATTAATTATTTATATACATGTTACGACACTATCTTAGCAAAATTGTTAAATAAAATTGATATTTTCTACTGGAATTTGTGAATTTTTACAGATTGCCAAAATCCAAATATTGGCGCCAATTGGCCGCCATTGAAATGGCGGCGCGGCAGTCTCGGCTGCCATCTTTGTACCGACGACGACTACCAGTCGCGCGCGTGGTGTTGTGTGGCTTTTTATTTATAAATTTTATATATAAAAAATCACATTTATAAGTTCAATTAATTTTACAATTGATCGATAGATATATTATCACCTTGAATGCAGTGTTTTCTGTTGGAACAATGTCAGGATCGTGCTTAGAAATAATCGAGGACATCGAAGACTTGATCTCCGCCCAAGACATAACCCCAAAAGAGCGCTACAGTTCACGAAAAAAAGTAACTATTCGCACGAAAAATGTCGAGCCAAAGGATGAGGCGGTTCCTGAGTTGTATACATCGCCAAATATTATCCCTGGGACACAGACAATTTATGTGAAAACATGGGGATGCACCCACAACAGCTCGGACAGTGAGTACATGGCCGGCCAGCTGGCAGCCTACGGATATAATCTCACCGACGACAAAACCAAAGCAGATCTGTGGCTTTTAAACTCCTGCACGGTTAAAGCTCCTGCTGAGGATCACTTTCGCAATGAGATTGAGGCGGCAAAGCGTATGGGGAAGCACCTGGTGCTCGCAGGGTCAGTTAAATCAAGGATTTTTCCTGTTTATAACACGATCACCTTTATCTATTAATATCTCAAAAACCAAGCAGATTATGAAAATTTTACGTCAAATCATTTTTGTAGCTCTTGAAACGTTCTATAAAAAATGATTTGAGGTAAAATTCCATAGTTGCATATTTTCCAAAATATTACAACAAAACAAATTCACTTGTTTCTACATCAAATTTTTTTTCTCACAGATGCGTGCCACAGGGTGCACCAAAGTCTGGATTTCTCGCGGGCCTGAGCGTAATAGGCGTTCAGCAGATCGACCGCATCGTGGAGGTGGTGGAGGAGACCCTAAAGGGCAATACTGTGCGCTTTTTGGCACAAAAAAAATCCGCAGGCCGAAAAATCGGCGGCGCGTCACTCGCACTGCCGAAAGTCCGTCGCAATCCGCATGTGGAAATCATCGCCATCAGCACGGGTTGCCTGAATCAGTGCACCTACTGCAAGACGAAGCACGCGCGCGGTGAATTGGGCAGTTATCCTCCGGATGAAATCGTAGAACGTGCCCGCGCCGCATTCGCCGAGGGTGTGTGCGAGCTCTGGCTCACTTCAGAGGACACGGGTGCATACGGCGCCGACCTGGGCACCAATCTGCCCCAACTACTGCGCCAAGTGGTCGAGGTCATTCCCGAGGGTGCAATGCTGCGACTCGGCATGACCAATCCGCCCTATATCCTCGAGCATCTCGAGGAAATTGCGGAAATTCTGCGCCATCCGCGTGTCTACGGCTTCCTGCATCTTCCCGTGCAGTCCGGCAGTGACGCTGTCCTCGCTGACATGCGACGAGAGTACACTCGTGCTGATTTTCAACGTGTTGTCGACTTTCTGCGAGGCCAAGTGCCTGGTCTGACGGTTGCCACTGATATTATCTGCGGTTTTCCCACCGAGAGCGAGGCGGATTTTGAGGAAACGATGGATCTTTGTCGAAAGTACGAATTTCCCAGCCTGTTTATCAATCAATTCTTCCCGCGACCGGGCACTCCGGCTGCTCGTATGGCCCGAGTACCTCCCCAACTTGTCAAACAGCGAACGAAAAAGTTGTCGGAATTTTTCCAGTCGTACGAACCATATCGGGACAACGTGGGCCAAGTTCAGAGAATTTTAGTCACCGAGATATCGCATGATAAAAAACATTATGTTGGACATAATAAATTTTATGAACAAGTTCTTGTTCCAATGAGGGAAGAATTTATGGGAAAGATGATTGATGTAAAAATTATCGAAGCGACTAAGCATTCAATGCGCGGTGAACCTATCGATGGAGTGTCGATGGAAAAATACGCCAAGAGAATGATTTTATGGGATATTCGACCGGCAAAGTATATTTTAGCGTTTTTGGGTGTTTTTGTGGCTATTTTTGTACGAATTTTGTGGAGATTTATTACTTGAAATAATAAAAATAAGTAAAATACTCCGTATTTTGAGTTTAAGTTTGAGATTAATTATTCTTTCTATCTTTTTCTTACTAGAAATTAAAATTTAACAATCTTCCCAAATTAAAGGGATAGATCGAATGATGTTAGATTTCTTAATTGTAATATTCCGC
Organism: Macrocentrus cingulum; assembly: GCA_002156465.1. Classification (NCBI taxonomy): domain Eukaryota; kingdom Metazoa; phylum Arthropoda; class Insecta; order Hymenoptera; family Braconidae; genus Macrocentrus; species Macrocentrus cingulum. Next base: position 16,984 of record MVJL01005674.1, on the reverse strand, counting down.
TCCTTTCTGGTGATTGTTGCCAAGTTTTGGTTGGACAAAATTTTTAAGCGTTTGGCTGAAAACACATTTCAGAGCATCACAGTTTTAGCAGATTATTTTTGTGACAAATTTTCACATAACTTACCGCCTGTTAGTACAACATCATCGTCAATAGATGAAATAATTCCGGTGTACAGGCTGCCGTCGTTTGATTCAATAAATACCGCTGTTTCTGACGTTAATTCCGGCGGGAAAGACGTAGAGGTGACTTCTGAAAATTCAAGACAGAGAATGTTAAAAAATTCCGGTAAATTGCGTCAGAAAAATCTCAATTGATTTTTTTTTTTTTTCTCACAATTTAGATTAGTTGGAAGTGGTTAAATTATCTTGGGGAGAATACGGGGGCTTGAAACACCTTGGACTTTGTCGATTGAAATTTCATTGACAGACAGGACGTCGTAACCTTGAATTGACACATTTGTCGGCACTCGGTCGTCAGGATGTTTAAACCACTTCATTGGACTCTCCTCTCCATTGATTTCCACAACTGCATATAATAATATAATTAATTTATATAAATAATTGCGTGATGTAATATTATATGGTAAATTTCTCATTTTTTGTCTAATAACTTACACTCGCACAATTGAAATTCATTGTCTGCCATGTTGGTCTCCCACAATCGTCCAACGAATCTTTTTCCAGATTTTAATTTAACATCGAGAAGAGTATTTATTTCTGGCAATGGAAGTGTGATGATCAGAGCCATTATTTTTAATTGTCCCAATTTTGTGAGCGATGAACACACAAGGATTTCATAATTTGAATTAAATATTCGTCGACAGAGTGCGCGCGCCACACATTGAGAGATAAAATGGCGGCATCCAATCAGAGAGCATTATAATTTAAATTCAAATAAATATAAAATTAATTTAGTAAATTTTGCAATATCTTCTTTGAAATGAGTTTTATTCTACATTTTTCGTAAAATAAGTTTTTATTTTTTAGTTATCGATGAAAAATCACAAAAACTCGATACCCAACGGATGTAATGATTTGAAAATACACGCAGGTAAAGTTTTTTTTTTTTACTAGGAAAATGATTAAAATAAATAATACACAAGTTTAAATTCATTTTCTTTCATTTTTTGTCAATCAAATTTTTTTTACAAATAATTACAATCTGAGGGTTATTGACATATGGACACAAAAAGGTTGCAAATTCATACAAATTGTTGGTATTAAGTAGCACCTTCTTTTTATAAGTATAAAACAATTTTTTTTTCTATCGATTTTATGTGCTTTCAATAAACCCTCTGTATGTATTGAAATAAGTTATACAATAATTCTCGCAACTATGAATTCTTAAACTTATTGCATCAACACATAACATGCCGTTTATTTGGTATCACCTGGTGTCTTAATTCTTAATACTTAGAGTCAACGTTTTACAAAAATTATACAAGACAATTAACCGACAAAATTACCTATAATTTTGGAGATTTTCCCGGTAAATAATTAATCCTGAGTATTTTTAAGTCTATTCGGGTTTTTTGTTTCTTTTTTTTTGTTTAAAAAAAAAAAAAAAAACAAGCAAAATATAAGAGTGAAGTTAAATAATAATAAAAAAAAGAATTAGAATGAGCAAATATCGCATGTTTAAAAATTTTTTAAAATGTATGAGTGAGAAAAAAAAAGGTCCTTGACAAAAATTGTCCAAGTCGTATCCTTATTAAATAATAAGGTAAGGCTTTTTTGATTTTATAGATACGCAATATATCGAATGATAATAAAAAAAAAAAAATTAATACACACAAATACAATCAAATATTGAAGAGAGCGCGTGTTTGTTTTGTTTGAATCCTTAATAATCTTAAAAAATAGATATTTTCATTGAGCAAATAATTATTTGACAAGAAAAACCACTAAATCAACTACTGCAAGAAAAATCCTCAAGCTTTTAAGAAAACTGAGCATTATTATTAGTATTATTGTTAATATTATTATTTATTTAAATTTAAATATCAAAAATTGAGGATTTTTCTTTCAAACTGTATATAAAATACAAAAATCTCCATTTTAATTGCTAAAAAAAAAAATATTTATATATATTTATATATACAAATATTTACATTTTTAGAGAGATTATGTTTATCAAAGGCACGTTGTGTTGTGTATAAATACTTTTTTTTTTCTTTTTACCAGTAGATAAAATTAAGTTATTTAAAAAGACGCCAACAAAGAGCGTCGTTTTCACGGTCTTTTTTTTACATATATATATTAAAACAATATTTGAGCAGATTTTAATGACAATCAGGTCATATCTTATAAAATCAGTAAAACAATTCATTCGGCATGTCGATTACAATACTTGAATTTTGATTATTACAGTTGATAATTTTTTATTTTGATTGCGACACATGAGTTTACCTCAACGAAAATGTTAATAAATAAATAATAATAATATGTAGTAGTGATGCAAAATAAGTAGAAAGGATTAAAAAAATTTTGAGTATGAACCGCGGCCATTATTTCAGGGCGGGCCCTTCGACGAGGGTTCTTTATTTTTTTTTTTTTTTACGTCCATTGTTTTGGCGAACGCCGAGGTTCAAGAGCGAGGTCTGAACGTGAAAATAAACGAGAAAGACGCTTGAAAGTTACGCTCAGACATACATGCCGGGTTGAACGAAGAATTTCGTGCACTTGAAACTCAACACATTCCACGAGCATTTACTTTTTGTTTACTCAAAGAACGAAAAAGGTGGAAAATATGAGTGAAAATAAAATATTTGCTTTTTTTTTTTTGTAAATAAATTATTAGCTAATTAGTTAGTAGATTTTAAAAAAATTTTGTAACATGGTCGTGTTGTCTTTTTTTTTTAAATATCTTGGAATGTATTGAATTTCTGGTTACTTGGCCCTAAATCGCTTTTTTCAAGCTCTTTCAATTCTCCATATAAAAATTGTCTGATCGTTTGAACATTTTTCGGAGATCTAATGGTTTTTAAATTATTTCAGATAAAAAATTTTTTCACATTATCGAAATTGTTTCTTCGATTTTTTTGTAAATATCAAAAAAAAAAAAAAACAGCTAGTTGAAACGAATTATTTTATAAAGAATTTTTTATAAAGAATTTGACGAGCTGAAGATAAAAGGCTCTATATAAAATTAGTCTGACTCTAATGGTTTTTGAAATATTTTTAAAACGAAAAAAGATAATGAACTAGTAAAAATTAAATACTAATATTTTTCAAATATTTCAAAAAATATTAAGAGTTGAAAAATTTTTTTATAGAACATAATTTGAAGACAGTTTTGAAAAAAATTCTTCATGAAAAATCCAATAATTCGGATATTTTTCATACAATTCACAAAAGCAGCTCGACAAGTATTAAGAAAAAAAAAAAAAAAAAAACATTTTCATAGACATTAAAACACTCGTAACGTAAAAAAAAATATCCCAAGACAAGTAAGAATAATTGAATTACTCGATAGGGGAAAAAAGTCTATGGCAATTATTATGGCTCAAAAGGATGGCACGATGACAAACAAAAAAATGACAAATAAGCACTAAAGTACGTAAAACAACCACATAAACAGAGAAATAGTTGTAAATACATGAGGTTAAATGTGTGATAAAATTCGAGACTAGTTGTTGTACGAAAATATTTGCCAGGCAAGTGGATGAGCCACAGGGTATGTAATTGCAGGCTGCCGCCGAAATGACGGAGGGAGGAACCCATAAAAACTTGTCTGCCCGGCTCTCGTAGCGCAGTTTTTGCTCGCGAAACGCAAACCGTACACTGTCCTGTCTTCGCGCCACCAATTTTTATCATCTAAAACAAAAATTCTCTCTCGCCAATCACAGCATATTATATATAAATTATGTTAACTAAAATCTCTCATAGACGACGAAGATTTCGTTTGCTCTGCTTAGAACAAACGCGTGCATAGGTTTTTCGCTTTGTCGGTGTGGCGAGAAGTGGTGTCCTGCAGGGACCAGCATGTGGCGTCGACGAACATGACGCGCAGAACTCTGTGCTACATCCCATTCTTGTACATTTGCCCACGTTGCTCTCCAAGTCCACCGAACACGCAAACTGACACTTTGGGCACTGGAACAGTCGCTCGCAAGGCGCCAAATTTCGGCCTAACTGAAACAATAAATATATTTTTTATGTCAGCTATAATTTATCACATGTATTTATACATAAACATTTTAAATCAAAAATAATTCCTTCATGTATAGGCCATTTTATCATATAATAAGTAGGATTTCAAAAGCTTCTAATATAAAATCCTTTTTTAAAAAAAATTCATTTCGTGCCGCACCGTACGTGCAATAGGCATAAAGGAAACAAAATTATAAACTCCGGCTTTGTCAAAAATACTCGAGCTCGCGACAATATTTATGGCGAAACAATGGTGCCAGTCATGCAGACATAATTTATATGCATTTACTTGTTGTTGGTTTAGGTCTGAGAGTCTTTTGTCACACGATATACGTAACGCAATTTGTTTATGAAGCCAAAAATATAATATTTACATTTGTGAGATAATGAATGGTCGCCGTGGAGTTAACTGTGGCGCGTGTGTGACTCACTTATACCTTAATATATAGTTTGAGACGCGGAAAATTGGGGGGATTAATTGTATTAGACCCGACAAAATATTTAAGAGGACAAAAAAAAATTTTTTTTTCACGAAAATTATGTAGAAATTTCGTTGTTCCACTCGGTGATTTTTGATGAATCATGCGACATCTATATCCTCATCTAATACAAAACTACATGTATAACGATAGATTAAATCAATGAGCCTTAAAATAGATTAAACGTATTAAAAAAAAATTAATTTATTAAAAAAACAAATGTCTCAAAAACAGAGCGAACTAGAAAAAAATTGATGGAACATTTTTTATAGAAAATGTAATTCGGAATAAAATAAAATTAGTTGGAAACTTGAAAGAAATTATAATCTTCAAACATACGTAAAGAATTGCAAAAATTTTCAACAGTAATTGGGCCCGCGATATGTTCCTACATGCGGTCAGAGTGTGATCAATAAAGAGAAAATAAAAAATAATTTTCGAGCATATGAGAACACCACAAAAAATACTTGAGTATATAATGCGATATAAAAAATTTCGGAAGTTCACAAAGGCCCGATTTTGGTTATTTAACTCTAAAAAGTTAGTCAGCCGATAAAATAGATCACGGGATCGTTGAAATATATTTAAATACGATTGGACAGCAGACCAGGACCAAGTAGCACAGGTCTACCCCTCGCTCGAATAGACAATTTGATAGAAATCAGCGTAATTCGATACATTAACGACCTTATTAATAGAGATATCGAGTGTAACCAAGTTCTTAGGCCGAGAAAAATGTCAAAATTCAATCAAGCATGATGAAAAATTATTGTTGAAACGAGAAAAAAAATTTTTTACATAAAAAAACTAGAAGTTCATTTCCTATTATCAAAAAAATTTTAAAATGCCAAAGGCAAAATATTTAATTAAATGAATTTCCATATATAAATGTAAGAAAAATTTTTATAAAGTTAAAAATGCAAAAAAATGTTTAGTCTGAATAATTGTGGAATATACGGGTAGGAGAATTTATATAAAAAAAAGAGGGTGAGTGCGGCTGCACACACATATGACACAGTGCTTAGCTGTGCTGCAGCTGCGCCCCCCACACTGCACACTCCAGCCACCCGACCGCATCGACACTTTTACGATTATCCCCTCGACAGAACCTGACGCGAGACAATCATATCCTTGCGGCCGTGCGTGCGCAATATATTCGCCCATTACATATTGCGGCCATGCGCCATCACATACATGCACAGAGAGAGAGAGGCTGTGTCTTCTTGGAACATGATTATTCGCACAATGTCCAGTAATTTGTCTTGACTCGGTGTAATTCCCCTAAATGAAACTATCGTCTGGGTGTGTAATTAATACTGCGCGCCTGATGAGTCGGCATGATTACATCAATTTGACGCCGAGTGATAAATGAAAAATGCACCAGTACAATTGAGTGCAAGAATTCCCGCCAGATGAGTTCTCACAGGGCTATATATTATATATATACACTCATCTTTTATTTCACAGATATCTCGCAAGGTACGTAGTAAACTTGAATAATTTTCCATTTAAAAACTTGTCAAAAAGATTTCTCTGCGACTTTTCGAATCATTTTTTTCTACTACAATAAATATCTATCTTGAAAACCATTCAGAGGTTATAAAATTTTAATAGATTGGACCTTGTGAGAAATTTCAAGAAATGCAAAAATGTTTATAAACAAAATTTATGAAACTAATATTTTTTGAGGTAAAAGACAAATATACAATACTTTCCAACTAAACTACTAAAAAAAACGTAATCGACAAAATACTTCCGTCCAATTTTTGTTGGAAAAAAAAAAAAATTTCTCACCCTATAAAAAAAAATTCCTAACGTTGCCTAAACCCCTCACTATAGTTCCTTCTAAGAGTGCATATATGTATATATGTATCCCCGACCCTTTGCAGCCATGGAAGAACTATATAACCATCAGGAAGGACGAAAGAAAAAAATGTAGAATCGAGAGATCATCCCTGCATGACACGAAAAATCACATGAAAAATAAAGATTTCTCTATTTAATCCGATTGCGAGTCGACCAATTAAAATGACTATCGTAATCTGACTGATAAGATCGCAAGGTATGTATAGGAGACAACGGTAAGTCAAAATATTTGGGGGACAAATATATATCTATGTATGTCCTTTGATGGATATAGCAGGAGTGCCGGGGCATATGTATACAATAGATAAAGCCTATAGTATATAAAAAAAATTCTCACTACCAGGAGGCAGGTATGTACGCATCTATATCTGATGTACAAACACAACGCTGATGAGGGAGTAAAAAAATTATTTCACGCTAAAAATAAGATTTTATTATATGTATAAATGTGCGCGTTTAAAAAAATATAAATAAATCAATAACTCGGAAAAATTGTTATCACTTTCAGGAAGAAAACAAAATTGCCTTCAAGAGAGAGAAAAAGTTCTAATCAGTTGAATTCTAAGAATTTACTAACGAGCAAAAATTAATTTCCGGCTGTTATCTGTGCCAAACACTCGTCGTTAGGGTGTCTAACGATCCAGCGGACAAAAAAAAATGAAAGAAAGAAAAAAAAAAGCACTTGAAGATAATTTTTATGCCCAGAGAATAACAAATGTGTGTAAAAAAAATATTAATAACTTATATTTTTTATAAAACAATAATTTTTAAAATATTACTTAATTTTTTAGGAAAAAAAAATTCAAATAAGAAAGTTGTAAAATTTCCTTTTAAACAAAAAAGTATTCTACAAATTTTCATTTAAATTAAACGATTTGCACGATAAACTGGGGAAAAAAAACGCGGTAAAACGTTTCGCGCGCAGATGATCTAAAAGTACACAGTGATGCGCGCGCACTAAACAACAAACCGCGCATACATCTTTAAAAGTACTATCAACACAATACTGAAAAAATGTTGAATAAAAAAATCAAAAATAAAATACTCTACAATTGTTTTTCTATGCATCTCCCCAAAATAATCAATCATTACCGAGATATATCTTCGCGGCGAAAACATGATATAATCATACTGCAACTATAAAAATCGGTATAAAACGATAAATAGCCATACTAAATACAAAATATCATAATCTACAAAAAAGGTCTCGAGATTTTTTAACATGAAACCACGCTTTTCCCTGATATCAATTGAATCCTGACGATTTGAACGGACAATTTCAGCGCAAAATCATCATCCCTTGCCTATATATATGTATATGTATATGATATCTTTGAGGTAATAAGTGATGAAGTCAAGTTTTATTTGAGTATTTTAAAATATTTTCCAGGTATAACTATATAGAAGCATGAAGAGAAAAAGATTTCCTTGAAGATTATGTGAGTACCATGATGCGCGGGAGGCGGGCGGGGAAGTGGAATTTAGATTGTGAAGCTGGCTAGTGCTGCACGCGTATATATATTGAGAAAGCGCGCGGGATATCGTAGAAAATAAAATGTGTGTGCGTGAACTCTGAATAAAATAAAGGACGGGTGAACAGCGACGAGAGTGTATTGCGCCACGCGAGAAGTTGAAGCGGAAACGTATAATAGACGACGAATAGACGCGAGGATAGATAATTAACTACATCTTCGGGGCAATAAAAATCCATGAAGGAAAAAAATGCCTGAGCGGAGGACTGAAGCCGTATTGGGCATCACTGCTCTCGAATTTGAGTACATATACTCCTCGCTGCCGAGTCCTGCTGCTGCTGCTGCTGCTGATGATGATGATGATGATGATGATGCAGTAGTGCGTGTGTTTGATGTTTGTAGAGAAAGAGAGAAACGAAGCGGATGAAGTTGAACGACGCCATGAGGGCACATGTGTATACATTTTACAGAAAAAGGGTCTTCTGGGAACGTATATAACAAGAGGCCAACAAACATTTCACTTTATGAATGCGTTCAACTGTATTGTAATATCCAACTACACGCATTTTTTCATTTTTTTTTTTTTACTATATGTAATCCAGTGCTGTGTCATGTGCTGTCATTTTATTTCAAAAATTTAACTGTTTTTTTTTTTTCATGTGAGATGGATTAAAAGGTCCCTAATATGAGTCCTGTTGGAACATGATATCATCACGTATTATTACAATGACAGGAATAATCACAAATATTACGTCACTGAATTGGTATTTTTTTCTCGGAAAAATTATTTTCGGTAAACAAAAAATTTAAGATTTTAAGATCAAAAAAATTTGGAAATTCAAAAAATTGTTCCCTCAAAATATCGATGATCTGAGTGGAAAAAAAATTCTTGCAGATGTTGCACCCGCCTCCCGTGCAGAGTCTCCCTATATAATAGCTACGCCCAGTGATACCAACCGCGGGTGGTCACCAGTTTCGGCAACACCAAAAAAACCAGAAAAAAAAAATGGTAAAACTTTGTGATAAAATTTCTCCCAGTAAAAAGTGCCGAGACTCGAACGGCGCGAAAGTTCAAAAAAGGGGATGAAAAAATCGTAAATACAGAGTAGTACATGTGTTACAGGAAAAGCAAGGACAACTGTGACGAGGAATTTGTAGATTATTGGTGTGTGAAGTGGGCCAGAGAGGCCCAAAGTGCGCGCGAGATGTGCGTATGATTATCTCAAGCGCTGTTGCTATGCAATTAGGTGTTGGTTAATGGCGTGGGGGAGCTACGAGCGCAGGACGAATGAGAGCGCGAGTGCGCGCGCCAGTGTTGCCCCCACCTATGCGTTGTATAGAGAGGCAACAGAAAGTGTGCTTGGCAACGGACGAGGACACAGCAACAACATCAACACTCGGCACGTGGATGCGCGGGCATTAATTGGATCGTTAGTCCTGTTTATTCGCCGGATAATTCGCGCGAATAAAAGAGACAAGGACGTGAGAAAGGCCGCGGCCCACCGAGCGAGCATAATTCACGCGGCTGAACCGTTAGATATCAAATGCACAAACGAGACATTGAGCCATTTGTTGCTATGCCGAATTACACGCACACAATCACCCAACTATAATATTATGTCTCGCCTTTTTTTTTTCTTTCTTTTTCTTTTTCTACTGCTATCCCCTCTGTGCGACAGACGGCCGCCGGAAGTTGCGCTATCTCTTCCTGCAAGCTGGTGCAGAAAAATTCACCGTTTTTCTGCAATATTTATTTTATTGCAATTTTTAACCAAGCTAATACTTAATTGTATAATGTATGCAGATCGTGCGCATGAGTTGTTGGCAACAGCAACGGTGAGAAAATGGCGGGAAAACGTGACGACACGCGACCACCCGGCCTTCTAATTTAAATCTATCGATTGGGCATTCCTCGACTAGACGACGAGTTGAGTTGAGCGATGAGTAGTTTATGTTCTTACGTCGTCGCTACGCGCGTTGACGTATACACGACGGGGCTCTTTAATATGATATGCCATATAGATTTTTTTTTAAGCCTGGGTAAAGTGATTAGCCTGTTTGATTTTGTTTATACGGGTGGAAGGGGAGGGGGAATGTTGAAAATTTTTATACCGCTTGAATGAGAAAGTTTTTGAAAGTTCAATTTCCTACATGATTATTTATTATACAATTTTCACGTTTTTTTTTTTTTTTTGAAAAAATGTAAAAAACAAAATAAGAAAAAAAATCCAATTCTTGAATGTATTAGTGCAAAAAATGTTCATGTCTGTAAATTAACGGGAAAATCATGTTTTAATAGTGTTAAAGGTGTTGGCTAGACTGTTCATTATTCAATGTCGATCGTCCATACAGAAATAAAATAAATTCTCGTTGAGAATTCAACACAGTGCATCAGACAACAGCGTGGCCAACACGCATTAGTGCTACTTTCTTTTTTTATATTTTTTTTTTTTTTCCAGTGAAGAAAAACACTGTGGTGTTTATAATGTCACACATATATATATAGCCATGAGGACAAAGATATATAAAATGATTGTGCGTATATAATACACATTGCAACAGGCATTGTTCGCGGCGAGCTGGAGAAATTTTGTATTCTATCAATATGCAAATGAAACGATTTTGCGTCAAAGGCGGCATTTTGCTACGGAGATCATTACTCTTTCAGGTTGAAATATATATAGGTATAAAGACAGATGGCCGCGTGTTTGGCCCTGCGAAATTCCAAGTAAACCGCGTGCTTATTAATATACATTTAAATTAGCCGGAAACCCTTGGTGAATAAATTCATCCGGTGAAAAAAATAAGAAACAAAATGTTTGATTGTCGTCGCAAAACTCTTGAGACAAACTCTGTATAGCACGTTTGATAATAAAAGCATCCGGTTGCAAGAACCACTTATCAATTGATTTTTATATTTTATAATATTTTATACCAGTCTATAATAATATAACCATGCTCTAGTATATTAACCACAAAAAAATTAACTCCTATTGTAGAGATAAAAAAAATAAAAGTGTTGTCTTTGCAATTTTTTATTTGAAAAAGGAAACGAAATTTGAAAATAAATTGATGAGTGCGTCTATACATTCGCGAAATTAATCTCTATAGTAGTTCTTTCACAATGATCCTCAACGAAAAATATGTCCAAAATAATAAGCGCCATCTCTTCACTGTACCTATTACAGGTATATGTTATAAAACATGAGAAATTTCAAAAAAATTGACAGAATTTTTATCATAAAAAATCTGAAAAAACTCCAACTATCGCCATTGAAAAAAAAAAAAACTACCATTACCCTGCTTTCCCTTCTATTTGTCGCATCAATCCGAAAACTATTATATATTCTTCCTCACGAAAAATTCTCAAAACAAAATATACCCAAAATTCCTAAAAAATTACTCAACCTGGAGCAAAAAATTCCCACGAACATAAATCGCATAGTAGCCGATTTAACAACCCTAATATATAATAGGCAATATAATGAAGAAATTGAATTTCCTGATTTGATATATATGACAGTAGTGCGAGATGAGACAAGGTTTATTATATGTATACTGATGTGGCGGGCGACGTTCAAGGGAAACCGGAAAGGACATATGATGCTCAAGCATCTGTATAGTACACATAAACGAAAGAAACTGATGAGGCGGCGAGAGCGATGCGAGGCAGCGGCACCTGTGCGCAGATTTTTCCCGCTCAGCGTCGTTGTCGCGTCGTTGTCGTTGTCTTTGTGATGGCCTTCGCCTTTGCGCCTGAAAGCTCTCCTCTACTCTTGTATATATGTCTCTTCATTGAGAGAAGAAGCGATGGTGCGCGATGAATGAAACGCACATACACTTTTTGTTGTGTGTCGTTATCAAGCGTGACCTTGAGCATGTTTATAGCGCATATATATAGATATATATAACCGTATAGTGTTACGTCACGAGGGAAAGGGAGTCCGTTAGTGCAGCCGAGCGTGTCCTGCTGCCGTTATCAAGGACAAGATGTACTATTTCCTGGCGCGCACATTGACTAGGTCGCTAGGTCGATAATGCAGAGCGCACACATGACAGCCTCCGCCATCTCAGCGGACCTGTTGCTATGCAGACTCTGCGAGTAAACAAGATGACGTCACACACGGGCACAGCGCGGTCTAGACTGCCAAGCGAGTTAGAGCGGAAGAGAATTTTTTGGCTCCAGTCTCTCTCTCTCTCACTCGCATCTCTCACCGAGTCGCGCTTTTTCGGCTCCAGCGAATTATTATATACACATACATACATGCATACATACGGCATACGGCAACGACGCGAGAGTTCTCTGAGCGTGATGGCGCGCGCTCTGGGAGATCCGCGAGCCGCGCTGCATAGCAACAGAGAGCGTGCGCGCGCGCGCCAGCGAGCGTTTCTCCGCGCGCGTCATCGGACGTGAAAGGGAGAGAGAGAGGAGAGAAACAGCGCGCGGATGGGCCACGAGAGGGAAAAAAAGGCGGGCGTGCAAGCACGCGGTCGATTCAAGCCAAATATCCAGACGAAAACACAGCTATACGACCTCACCACTGGACAAAGAAGCAAAACATTGCGACCACCTTTTGCACTATTATCCTTATACAATTATATTTTAATAATAAATCTTTTCTGTTTACAATTATTTTTTTTTCCTGTAGCCTAAATAACATTCATGGACAGCTAGATTAACAGTTAAACCCTCTCCCCTCCCTTCCCCGGCAGGCCCAAAAAAAATTTAAATTTCAGAAAAATTGTTTATGATCAAATAAAAATATTTTTTTTTTCCAAGTCTTATGGGCCTTATTTTATATTGAAAAAAAAAATTAACCAAGTGTATAATACCCACAGAACGTCAGGAAATGGGCTCACAAATCGAAATTTGGGCCTGACAGTCCCGTAATGTTAAATCTCATGTTTAACTGTTTTTTTTTACATACTGTATAAATAATACTCAATTGAAAATCTTTTCAAAAAACACACATTGCTAAAAAAATTAAAGCGTGGAAAAGTATTTTTACATGAAAAAAAAAAGAATCATGAAATGACAGGAAATAAAAAATTGTTAATAATAATAATCAGAATAGTGATGTTTACCGTGCGAGTTAACGACCGGCGCCTCTTCCTCAAGGGTTTTCCCGGGTTATGTACACCTGGATAATTTTTCACAGTAAGCTGAGCAAACGAAATACTTATCAAAGTGTCGCCCCCCATCACCTACCTAACTGATGTCGCGTTCGATTGTGTCTCCGGTGCATTTCTTTTAACATATAATAACCTTATCCACTGTCTAGTCATATATGTGCCCAGCTCCCGTGTAATATACCGACTGCATAAGGCCCCAACAGCTGCGCATTTATCGTGTGAGAGGGAGGTTCGCCCAAAGTAAACTCGATCCTCAACTAGTTTTTTTTTTTTTTCTCTTTCTCGTTCACACACAGTGGATGGTTTGCCATGTATATAACCTTCTCCCCGCACCTTTTCCCGCTTTTCAAAAGCAAACTATGGGGGCAGCTGGCGCGAGAGCTCCACCATGCCATTGTCACGACCCCGCCATCATCCGAAGTGTAGTGGGGGTCATCATCAGCTACACTTCGAGTAGACTTATTATTTTGCATGGGAATTCAGCTGTAAACTCAATACCTACATATAAGTATTTTCTTTTAAAAAAAGTTTTAGAATCCCTCTCAATTATTAGCGTTTTCGAGATTTTTTTTTCAATTTTTTCGCGATAATTCAGTAAAAAAAAACAAGATAACAAAAAATGTTATAGGACTCAAGTGATCCGAGGGTCCAATTATCTAGAAAAAATATTTTATTAATTTTTTTGCAACTCTCTGAGTTTTTCAGATATTACCGTTTTTTCAAATAAAAAATTATCTCGAAAATGACGCAAAATAGCAAAAAAATTAATTTACTCTCCATTTGCTGTTGTGAATTTGATTTTGAATAATTGATTTCATCTTATTAAACTCACAAAAATTTCTAAATGTCAAAAAAAGAGCTAGATATTGTCCTTTTTAAGAACTCGAACAATTATTTTTTCTTTCGCTGAATTAAACGGCTAAAAACTCATTCTAGATAACGAATGTATTTAGTTCTAAAGCTTTTGCAGCATATACGCACATACAATTCGCACGCTTGGATCTTGTTTTTTGGGCCTCACGCCTCCATTCGCGACTATCCGCTCTCAGTGGGAGACGGAAAACACATGTGTGAATTTTTATTTGTTGATGTTGTATTTTTTTTTTTTTTATGTGAATATTATTATTTCAAATGATATTATGTTTGTTTCAACGTACGAAAAAAACGGTTTCAGGGTGCACCTGCCGTGTGTGGGGCCCCCCACCCTGTCTCAACCCACTACACGGCATTCCGCCAGACGTTTTTGTGCACCCGCAAACCAAACGAAAATTTTCCCCCGGCGGAAGCGCGCGATCGCACGACGACGACGACGACGTTTCAACGCAAAACGGAAATTCACCTGTCCCCTTTTTCCGTCCACAGGTTTCTGTAACTTATTAACTGGAATTCTTGGATATATATACATATAATAATGTATGTGTATTTAATGGGTTAAAAAAAAAAGATAAAAAACATGGACGAGGTAATGAACGCGAGGACAACTGCCTGCATGCTGTCGAATTGTGAATATTTATGCGCCTTTCTGACACGTGAGGACGACGAAAGAAAGTCGCGCAGGCCAGTCTTACTGCATCGTGGGATAATTCCATCACATATAAATTCGAAAAAAATTTTATGTATCGTCAAAATTCAGTGCACCTCACGTGTCTCAACCGCCGCCTCTAATCGACGAGCGGATTCTTTTCTTGCTAATGACGTCCTAAGGTAAAAAAAAAAAAAATCCCGTTGCGATAAACATCAATTTTGGTAGACCTGAAGAAAAAAAAAATTCCGGACTCTCGGGGAACTAAATTTACTGGCGATCTGCCGGAATAACACAATAACATTGCAATTAAAAAATAATTAAATAAAAAAACGTTAACTTCAACATTCCAATCGACAATAGTAGAGTTTTCTTGGACAACTAATCCACAAGTACTTCCGCAAGTACTCTCAAAATATTTTTATCCTTCAGAATTTTATAGACAAATAAAAAGTTTTTTCTGCATTTCAGTAATTCTCCCATGTTTTGATCATTTTTTTTTCTCCCCCATGCAACCAAAGAAAAAAAAAATCCAACAACGATGACGCATGATTTATAGCGCCTAACGAGGCGCGCGAGTGTCAATACTCGTCCTCTGATTACTTCGGATGACGCAATTCCGCATGATCTCCTGCAGCAATTACCTTCCATAAAAAAAAAAAATTTCCCCATGGGGGAAAAAAGTAAAAAAAAAAAAATGGCCATTGAACCGCCGCCTCAGCGCAATTATAATTTAATCAACGAAACCCGAGAGATTGTTTAGCCCGAGGATATATAACCACTCTCTGAGCGATAAGCGAAAACCCGCCGACCTGATCTGCAGGACGATTTGTATCAGAAAGTAACGTGGCTGTATACATTGGAGAAAAATTAAAAAATATAGTACCTTGAGAAATGAGTGAAATTTGGCTTTGCTGGGGGAAACGGGCGGACTGCCAGGTGGTCTTCTCCTGGCCGAGGACACCAGGTGGTTCTGAACCGACAGGAGACATCCTTTCTTAGGAAAACGTTGGCGTGGACTGCGAGGACTCGGTGCTGCAGCATCCTCCTCCATTTTTGCCTTCATCCGAATAAGTTTGAGATTCTCCTTGGTATTTTGTCTGACACCAACGTGTTCGAGCCTTCGAAAATTTGCATTGAGATCGCTCAAACATGTTCTACGCCAGCAGTGCGACACCATGCTGACAGAGCACAAATCTTGCGGGCTGAGAAATGACAAAATTTTCTCCGTAATGTTGTAATAACTGCCCTTTTCCGCAAGTAGACTCATAAAATCTACGGCGTCGCGTCCACTCAGATCACGCCGCTGAAAGTGATCGAAATCGAGTCTTTTGGGCCTGACATCGGCGGCCGAGAGATACTCGTTGATTCGCAGGCTCAATTGGCGCTCGGCCACGCGACTTGACCTGGGAGAAAAGTGTGGAGTACTCTGGACAAGTCCATCACCGGGTTCCGATGCGACAAAGGACGTTGAAGCGAGTGCAGGCGATGGTGGAGGTGAAAGATGCAACCGCCGAGCTGCCGGCGTGATTGCTGCTGACACCCGGGGACTTCTGCGACGTCGTCGAACAGCAGCAGAGTCTGGGTAATCGTGAATTTCCGATGACTCGTTTGACTCATCAATCATTGAATCACGACAGTCGGACGTGTAGAGACGGGATGATTTTCGCTCGCGCAGCCAGTAAGAACGTTTGGCCGAGGTCCTGGAGGCTGCCGAACGCGGCGATAATGACAGATAACCACTGTCCATACTGTCCAGGGAGTTGATTACTGACTGAGGAGTCAGGTTCTTAACCTCAGTCATCTCTACGTCCTCAGTTAGGCTCATTTTAACGCAAATTTTACACACTTTTCGCACTTGTTTTAACCTCCAAAAAATCACTCACGGGCTTTGTCGAGAATTATGGGGGAGGGTAGGGGCAGACGGCAACTTTTTGGCCGATGGCTACGTAAACTGTTTGGGCGAAAAGATACACGCGACGCGCGAAAACATGACAAACACAGTGTGTGGCAAGGACAGGAGCATACGTAGCTCCGACCGAGAAATAACGCGCGCGGATACTGAAACAACACACAACTCACGACCCCGGCATTTCGAGCCGAGGCTCACGATGTTTATCACAAAGTGGGGGCACACACACGCCGTGTGAACGCGAGTACTCTGAACGTCAACTCACGACCCCGGCATTTCGAGCCGAGGCTCACGATGTTTATCACAAAGTGGGGGCACACACACGCCGTGTGAACGCGAGTACTCTGAACGGGCGTTCAGACAGAGGGGCCCGGCGAGTTTTTACCAAATACTCATTTCTACCAGACTAATTTCTACCAACGTAATTTGTACCTAGCAATTTCTTACC
>MVJL01005673.1:0-11944 GCA_002156465.1 Macrocentrus cingulum | reverse complement strand
AGAGGTACAGTAATTGGCCATTTAAGCATATGTACAGTTAAGAAACAATTTTTTAAAATTATTTTTAAAATATTAACTTATAACAGGATTGTCAATAGGTTGGGAAAAAGGTTCTAAACAAGATAATAAATAATATCAGGCCAAAAGTAACATAGAATATTAAAAAAAAATAACTTATAACAGGATTGTCAATAGGTTGGGAAAAAGGTTCTAAACAAGATAATAAATAATATCAGGCCAAAAGTAACATAGAATATTAAAAAAAAATAAAAATGCACCAAACTCCAGGAAAATATAGTAATTGGTCACAAGAATATAATGATTGGCCACACTCCAGATAGTGATTGGCCATTGTTTGTGAATAAGTAGGAATAATACAATTATTATAACAAATTTCACTTTATAGTAATAATAAATGTAGAAAAATATTATTATTTTTTAGCTTTTCTTTTCAGAATCTTAATTTTTTTTTGCACATTCTCGACTTTTTTTATCACAGGTCGTGCACCAGTAATAAATGTAGAAAAATATTATTATTTTTTAGCTTTTCTTTTCAGAATCTTAATTTTTTTTTGCACATTCTCGACTTTTTTTATCACAGGTCGTGCACCAGATTCTAATTCACTATTCTCAGACTCATCATCACTTGCAACTTTTTTTTCATCATCAAATAATCGCCTCTTAGTGTTTTTAGATGCCTGCTTCTCTTTTTTTATTGATGTCAAGAGATTTTTTTCCTGTTTTTTGCCTCTCGTTCTGCTTTTTTTCCTGCTTGTACTTTTGCCTGATCATCTTTTCGTTTTATCTCTTTTTTTATTGATGTCAAGAGATTTTTTTCCTGTTTTTTGCCTCTCGTTCTGCTTTTTTTCCTGCTTGTACTTTTGCCTGATCATCTTTTCGTTTTAAAATTTCCAGTCTTTTTTTTTCTTTTCGTCGAAATTCTTCTCTTTTGGCTTCTTCTTTTTTCAGAGTATCTTCTTTGAAAGCTTCCGATGACACGACAAATGATCTACGTGCAGAATTTTTCGTGCCTTTTCGTTTCGGCGTTGGTGGAATTTGTAAATAATCGGAAAGACTCGTGGACGGTTGCTTTTATTGAGAAAGATCGAGTAATTCTTCATTACTTCCTGGCTCAACACTAACATTAGCACTTGCATCGATAGAAGCGACAGAATCAGTGTTAATGTTATCGTTATCTGTCTCAATCAGCAACACTGATGACTGGTTGAAGTCATTACTCAGTGTAGGAATGCAAGGCGGCAAGGAAGACACCTCGGTGAGTTTATGTTATCGTTATCTGTCTCAATCAGCAACACTGATGACTGGTTGAAGTCATTACTCAGTGTAGGAATGCAAGGCGGCAAGGAAGACACCTCGGTGAGTTTAAGATTTCGATTATCCATCGCTATTGAATCATTACAACGAGTCTCGATGAGAATTTCTGTCGCTATTAGTGTCGATTCTCCTTCAATGACTTGAGTAGTGTAAGATTTCGATTATCCATCGCTATTGAATCATTACAACGAGTCTCGATGAGAATTTCTGTCGCTATTAGTGTCGATTCTCCTTCAATGACTTGAGTAGTGTTAGAAGCAAGTAGTACCGGTGGCATTGTGTCAAGAGATTGAATCCTCGAAGCAAGCATATCATTTTCTTGTCGCTCATCGTCTGGAAATTTCAAAAACTCGAGATACAGCGTGTGTAAGGCGAAAAATTCTGGACTTTTAGATGAAGGAATGTCAAACTGGTATTTTCTTGTCGCTCATCGTCTGGAAATTTCAAAAACTCGAGATACAGCGTGTGTAAGGCGAAAAATTCTGGACTTTTAGATGAAGGAATGTCAAACTGGTGATCATACACATTCAATTCACCAAGTAATTCAGGGCCAATAATTTTTTTGAATGTATCAAATGATACATTACTATCTGACATCATTGTGTTTCCGGTGTCTGATCATACACATTCAATTCACCAAGTAATTCAGGGCCAATAATTTTTTTGAATGTATCAAATGATACATTACTATCTGACATCATTGTGTTTCCGGTGTCGGCCGTGGAGTCAGGACGAGTAGTTGGATTGTCGTGTGAATGTCCTAGACACTTTGAAAAATCAATGGCATCCGCATTAAAAGGATACAAACCACTCACACGAAATCCATTGATTACGACCGACTTATTTTGAGAAAATTCGTCCACCGCGTGGTGTAGTATCGGAGCCATCTCGCATTAAAAGGATACAAACCACTCACACGAAATCCATTGATTACGACCGACTTATTTTGAGAAAATTCGTCCACCGCGTGGTGTAGTATCGGAGCCATCTTCTCGAGCGTCAACATCGCTCACTCACACGAAATCCATTGATTACGACCGACTTATTTTGAGAAAATTCGTCCACCGCGTGGTGTAGTATCGGAGCCATCTTCTCGAGCGTCAACATCGCCGATGGATTTTCTTGTCGCCATTTCAGAACGATTTTTTTCCATAGATTCTTCATGGGTTTAAATGCAGACACATCTGCATCTTCTCGAGCGTCAACATCGCCGATGGATTTTCTTGTCGCCATTTCAGAACGATTTTTTTCCATAGATTCTTCATGGGTTTAAATGCAGACACATCTGCAGGTTGAAGTATCCTCGTTGCATTAGGATACAGACAAATGAGGATGATCTGTAGCTTTGTACACTGCTCATGGATTTGTAGAGTAACGTGGCTACTATGCCCATCGACAAATAAAATCACCGGGAGAGTGATTCGGTGTTCAAGAAGGTATGGGTAAAAAACTTTGCTTATATATCCATTAGAGTAACGTGGCTACTATGCCCATCGACAAATAAAATCACCGGGAGAGTGATTCGGTGTTCAAGAAGGTATGGGTAAAAAACTTTGCTTATATATCCAGAAAATGCATCATCGTTCATCCATCCACCCGGAGTGGCAGCCAAACCCCAACTTTTAGGCACAGATTCAAATAAAATCACCGGGAGAGTGATTCGGTGTTCAAGAAGGTATGGGTAAAAAACTTTGCTTATATATCCAGAAAATGCATCATCGTTCATCCATCCACCTGGAGTGGCAGCCAAACCCCAACTTTTAGGCACAGATAAGCCAATTGCAGTCGGCAATCTTTTATACGGGTACACTATCATTGGAGACGTTGTGTCACCTATATCCAGAAAATGCATCATCGTTCATCCATCCACCCGGAGTGGCAGCCAAACCCCAACTTTTAGGCACAGATAAGCCAATTGCAGTCGGCAATCTTTTATACGGATACACTATCATTGGAGACGTTGTGTCACCGTTGGCGCAAAAGTAAATAAAACTGTCAAGTTTAATTTTGCATTGCCTTTTTCAGTCTCATACACATTCCGACATCCCCGTGGAGCAAGTACGTTTTTCATTTTTTAAAAGTAAATAAAACTGTCAAGTTTAATTTTGCATTGCCTTTTTCAGTCTCATACACATTCCGACATCCCCGTGGAGCAAGTACGTTTTTCATTTTTGGACAGACGTTAAAGTACGTCTCATCACTTTTTGCATTGCCTTTTTCAGTCTCATACACATTCCGACATCCCCGTGGAGCAAGTACGTTTTTCATTTTTGGACAGACGTTAAAGTACGTCTCATCACTATTGAATACTCGAGTAGGGTCTTCCATGATTGTCAAATAATTTTCCTCAGTCAGATAATTGTGAATTTGCTGAAACCAATTACGTATATCCTTTTCACTCACATTGGCACTGGCACTTGTTACTCCTTCGGGGTATCTTTCTGACAAAATTGGATGTCTCTTGAGAAAAGCACGGTACCATCCTTCGCCCGGAATGTTGTCAGTGAATGGTGTTTTAGCAAGTACGTTTTTCATTTTTGGACAGACGTTAAAGTACGTCTCATCACTGTTGAATACTCGAGTAGGGTCTTCCATGATTTTCAAATAATTTTCCTCAGTCAGATAATTGTGAATTTGCTGAAACCAATTACGTATATCCTTTTCACTTACATTGGCACTGGCATTTGTTACTCCTTCGGGGTATCTTTCTGACAAAATTGGATGTCTCTTGAGAAAAGCACGGTACCATCCTTCGCCCGGAATGTTGTCAGTGAATGGTGTTTCACGCTCGGTTTCGTCCAAAAATTTTTTTATGCTAGATTGGAGGTCCTCTTTACGTCTAGGAAATCCTTTACGATGGCTTAACAGTATCCATTTTACCAATGTTTGTTCTTCGTCGTATGTCAACACGGGAGCAGGCCCAGGAGACGTTTTCACGAATTTGTCACTCCTTTACGATGGCTTAACAGTATCCATTTTACCAATGTTTGTTCTTCGTCGTATGTCAACACGGGAGCAGGCCCAGGAGACGTTTTCACGAATTTGTCACTCATTCGAAATTGTAATGTGGATTTCGGGATGTTGTAGGCTTTCGCAGCTTTACATTGTGACATCCCACTATTTACTGCATCGATTGCTCTTTTAATTGTTTCCTCATCGTTTAATGTGGATTTCGGGATGTTGTAGGCTTTCGCAGCTTTACATTGTGACATCCCACTATTTACTGCATCGATTGCTCTTTTAATTGTTTCCTCATCGTTCATTTTACGATGAGGATTTTATTAAATATTTTCAGCTTAGTAATCACCTTGGCCACTCGATATTGCTCGTTGATGGTCTGTTATTCGAAGCCATTATTTTTAATGTGGATTTCGGGATGTTGTAGGCTTTCGCAGCTTTACATTGTGACATCCCACTATTTACTGCATCGATTGCTCTTTTAATTGTTTCCTCATCGTACATTTTACGATGAGGATTTTATTAAATATTTTCAGCTTAGTAATCACCTTGGCCACTCGATATTGCTCGTTGATGGTCTGTTATTCGAAGCCATTATTTTCATTTTACGATGAGGATTTTATTAAATATTTTCAGCTTAGTAATCACCTTGGCCACTCGATATTGCTCGTTGATGGTCTGTTATTCGAAGCCATTATTTTGATTAGCCGTGTTTTTTCGCGTATACGCGTATAGAATAATATAGTATAAAATAGTTTTGTGTGTGCACACGTGTAAATATATGGAAATAGTAGAGGAAGATTCAAATTAGAAGTATCAATGAAAATCATTCAATATTCCCGAGTTTTTTTATAAAACAGCGCTCTGTTTCAACATGGCCAAATAAACTATACATAACCACAAAAATTTAACGTTCGACATTCGTCTGCCGCCAGAGACAAAATAACAGAATGCTTTGCTACGTTCTTGCGGTAAGTAGATAATAGAGCGGTAATAGATATTCATAGCAGTATATTATTACTAGTATAAGGACAGCTAGATGAAAATCTACATAATTGTGGAATATTTACAGAATCATCTCAATTTTTTTATGTCATCTAATGAGAACAAGTTACCACGACCGACAATTCGAGGCAGAGCCGCCAGGTAGGCGGAGAAGGTATTCATAAAATCGTATGTAGCGTATAAAAAAATAATAACTTGAATTTTAAATAATAAAAAACCAGTGAGCCGCCAGGTAGGCGGAGAAGGTATTCATAAAATCGTATGTAGCGTATAAAAAAATAATAACTTGAATTTTAAATAATAAAAAACCAGTAAATGACAGTAAAGAAACCAAAATATCAGTCATACGAGTAACCTTTCAATTCTACGTGCGCGAACAATTTCGTTTTAGTATTTCAACATCTTTTCATAAATAAATAAACCTAATTTGATAATTTTTATACTATCATAATATAAATATAACCTTTTGTTAATTTTACAATTTCGTTTTAGTATTTCAACATCTTTTCATAAATAAATAAACCTAATTTGATAATTTTTATACTATCATAATATAAATATAACCTTTTGTTAATTTGTAATAGAAAAATATTTTTTTTTTATCATTATTTTGCGCGCCGAAAAGTTAAGAATTGTTTACTTGCTAATATCCTGATAAGGATTCACGTCAGACAAATTTTGTTAAGGATGCGCCGAAAAGTTAAGAATTGTTTACTTGCTAATATCCTGATAAGGATTCACGTCAGACAAATTTTGTTAAGGACCTTTTTTCTAGCTAATAAAATTATCTAGAAAAAAGGTCTCTTATAAAAAAATTTTATTTTCAGTAGTTTTCAAGATATTTCGATCTAAAACAGCAAGATAATTTTTTATGCACCCGAAATTTTGAATTTAGACAATGTTATATTCACTCATATCTTAATAACCATAGCAGTTAGACAAATTTTGTTAAAGACCTTTTTTGTAGTTAATAAAATTCTCTACAAAAAAGGTCTCTTGCCAAAAAATTTCATCTTCAGTATTTTTTAAGATATTCCAATTTAAAATACCAAATTAATTTTTCACTTGCACAAAAACTTTTATCAGAGATTTTATTTCCCTATAACTCGATGAAAAACTTCCTTATAAAATACCAAATTAATTTTTCACTTGCACAAAAACTTTTATCAGAGATTTTATTTCCCTATAACTCGATGAAAAACTTCCTTAAACCTCAATATTTTCCAGCCGGACGAGGTTCTAACAATCGACGAGCACTGTCAGCACGCGCTTTGGAAGCAAATCTCCAACCTAACAAACAACGACTACATCGAGCGCCTCACGAGTAAAGCTTGCGGCGATAAAATCGATGTACGCGCTTTGGAAGCAAATCTCCAACCTAACAAACAACGACTACATCGAGCGCCTCACGAGTAAAGCTTGCGGCGATAAAATCGATGAATTAGGCTGCTCATCAACTGAAAAAGAGCCGGGAAGCTACCTAACCTGCTTAATCGAAAAGCGTGCCTCACGAGTAAAGCTTGCGGCGATAAAATCGATGAATTAGGCTGCTCATCAACTGAAAAAGAGCCGGGAAGCTACCTAACCTGCTTAATCGAAAAGCGAGAAAGCGTAAAAGACCCCCAATGCCTGGAATACATTCAACGTCTGCAATGGATCGCCTTTAAGAGCCGGGAAGCTACCTAACCTGCTTAATCGAAAAGCGAGAAAGCGTAAAAGACCCCCAATGCCTGGAATACATTCAACGTCTGCAATGGATCGCCTTTAGCGAGTTCAAAATCATCACATCAATGGTGAAAGACTGTACCAAGGACATCGAGCGTTTAAAGTGCGACAGAACGCAGTCAAACCGAAACATCTTCCAGGGCCAGATGCTCGAGTGTCTGCAGGAACCTGTCGAAAAGCTGGATCCAAAGTGTCGCAGACGTATTTTCAAAGTAACCGAGATGCAGGCAGAAAGTGTGCACTTGGACGTGCAATTATTCGTCGCCTGTACGCCGGACATCACGAGATTCTGTTCGCACATTCGTACGGGCAACGGCGAGATCTACAAGTGCCTGATGGACAAGAAATCCGACCGGGAAATGACGAAAAAATGTCAGCACCAATTGTTACGCCGAGAAAAGCTGATCGCGGCCGACTACAAAGTCAGCAAGGGCCTGGCCAAGGCCTGCAGAGACGACATAAAAAACTACCGCTTGCACTTGGACGTGCAATTATTCGTCGCCTGTACGCCGGACATCACGAGATTCTGTTCGCACATTCGTACGGGCAACGGCGAGATCTACAAGTGCCTCATGGACAAGAAATCCGACCGGGAAATGACGAAAAAATGTCAGGACCAATTGTTACGCCGAGAAAAGCTGATCGCGGCCGACTACAAAGTCAGCAAGGGTATGGACAAGAAATCCGACCGGGAAATGACGAAAAAATGTCAGGACCAATTGTTACGCCGAGAAAAGCTGATCGCGGCCGACTACAAAGTCAGCAAGGGCCTGGCCAAGGCCTGCAGAGACGACATAAAAAACTACCGCTGTCGAAAATCCCTTTCCAACGACAAAGAGATCCCTTTTGCGCAGATTCTCCTCTGTCTCGAGTCCGTGGAGAAAAATGGCAGCAAGTTGGACCCGGAGTGTCAAAAAGAAATGTTTGACCATCGAAAACTACTGCTGGCGGATTACCGACTGTCGCCCGAGCTGGTAACCAACTTGACCCGGAGTGTCAAAAAGAAATGTTTGACCATCGAAAACTACTGCTGGCGGATTACCGACTGTCGCCCGAGCTGGTAACCAACTATGCGAGGGACATTCCGAAGTTCTGTCACGGCCTCGAGGCCGGTGGCATGACAATTCACTGTTTGATGGAGCATGTAAAGACGAAAAAGACGTCTAGAGTGTCGCCCGAGTGCCAGCGCGCTCTGGAGGACATTATTAAGGAGACGGACGCCGGCGAGGACTGGCGGATTGACCCGATCTTGCGTGACGCATTTCTAGAGTGTCGCCCGAGTGCCAGCGCGCTCTGGAGGACATTATTAAGGAGACGGACGCCGGCGAGGACTGGCGGATTGACCCGATCTTGCGTGACGCATGTCAGCATGTCGTTGAAGTCGCGTGTCCCGAGGTGCGCGGTGGCAATGCGCGGGTTATCTACTGTTTGATGGATAAATTGGGAACTCCGGTGATGCTAGAGGCTTGTGAGACTGCTCTGATTCAAATTCAGTACTTTATCGCACGTGATTACAAGCTGGATCCGCAGTGATGGATAAATTGGGAACTCCGGTGATGCTAGAGGCTTGTGAGACTGCTCTGATTCAAATTCAGTACTTTATCGCACGTGATTACAAGCTGGATCCGCAGTTGTACAAAGCTTGGGAACTCCGGTGATGCTAGAGGCTTGTGAGACTGCTCTGATTCAAATTCAGTACTTTATCGCACGTGATTACAAGCTGGATCCGCAGTTGTACAAAGCGTGCAAGGCGGACGCAGTGGCGCTGTGCAGCGCGAAGGACGCGTGGGCGGATGATGGCAGTCATATGGATCCAGATGTTGGTCCGCTTGTTCTGCCGTGTCTTTATAGGCGGACGCAGTGGCGCTGTGCAGCGCGAAGGACGCGTGGGCGGATGATGGCAGTCATATGGATCCAGATGTTGGTCCGCTTGTTCTGCCGTGTCTTTATCGACATGCCGATCTGCCGCAGAAAAATATGACACTCAAGTCGGAGTGTGTTGAGTTCATATGGATCCAGATGTTGGTCCGCTTGTTCTGCCGTGTCTTTATCGACATGCCGATCTGCCGCAGAAAAATATGACACTCAAGTCGGAGTGTGTTGAGGAAATTCGTCGGGTCATGAAACAGCGTGCGATTAGTGTTGATTTACAGCCGGAAATTGAGGAAGTTTGTTTGAGCGATTTAGTGAGGTTATGTTACGATAAAACGGCAAGGGGGGAGGAGGTTATGTGTTTGCAGAGTAATTTGGATCAGTTGAAGGACAAGTGTCGCTTTGCCGTTAGTAATCTGACGGAACATCAGGCGAAACATGTGGAATTGAACCGTTTACGATAAAACGGCAAGGGGCGAGGAGGTTATGTGTTTGCAGAGTAATTTGGATCAGTTGAAGGACAAGTGTCGCTTTGCCGTTAGTAATCTGACGGAACATCAGGCGAAACATGTGGAATTGAACCGTGCGATTATGATGAATTGTCGGTCGGTAATGAAGGAACATTGCGATGAGATTTTGAGGTTTGGAAATAAGGACAAGTGTCGCTTTGCCGTTAGTAATCTGTCGGAACATCAGGCGAAACATGTGGAATTGAACCGTGCGATTATGATGAATTGTCGGTCGGTAATGAAGGAACATTGCGATGAGATTTTGAGGTTTGGAAAGGACGATGGTGAGATGATGGAGTGCTTGATAACCGTGCGATTATGATGAATTGTCGGTCGGTAATGAAGGAACATTGCGATGAGATTTTGAGGTTTGGAAAGGACGATGGTGAGATGATGGAGTGCTTGATTAATAATAAAAATCAATTGGATTCGTATTCGGACAGAAAGTGCAAGGCAGCCATTGAACACTTTCAATTGATTTCGTTGAAGAATTACCGATTTACGTACAAGTTTATGGAGGCTTGTAAACCGTTTGTTAATCGGTGGTGTAAGGGACCCACAACAAAACCTCAGGTTATTGAGTGCTTAAGTCAAATTGTTCAGGATGATATTGTTCATGATAAACAGCACAGGATTTTAAAGGATTGTCGGCAACAGTTGCGTGCACAACTTTATCAACAGAGAGAAAATATTCATTATGATCCGGTGTTGCAAAATGTTTGTACTAGCACAGGATTTTAAAGGATTGTCGGCAACAGTTGCGTGCACAACTTTATCAACAGAGAGAAAATATTCATTATGATCCGGTGTTGCAAAATGTTTGTACGCAGGATATTAACATGTTTTGTCGAGATATTGAACCGGGAAATTCTTTATCAACAGAGAGAAAATATTCATTATGATCCGGTGTTGCAAAATGTTTGTACGCAGGATATTAACATGTTTTGTCGAGATATTGAACCGGGAAATTCACGTGTGAGTATTTTTATTCGATTTTTTTTTTGGATTTAATGGTTTTAGCGGGGAAAATCGATGTTTTTGTCGAGATATTGAACCGGGAAATTCACGTGTGAGTATTTTTATTCGATTTTTTTTTTGGATTTAATGGTTTTAGCGGGGAAAATCGATGTTTTTTTGGGTCTTTCGGTGGAAAATTGGAGTTTTCTTAAAAATAGTATTTTTTCCGATACTTTTTAATGTATTTTGTTAATATTTTTCATCGTTAAATTTAATGGTTTTAGCGGGGAAAATCGATGTTTTTTTGGGTTTTTCGGTGGAAAATTGGAGTTTTCTTAAAAATAGTATTTTTTCCGATACTTTTTCATGTATTTTGTTAATATTTTTTATCGTTAAAAATATTTTTTTGATGGATTTTTGTACTTTTTTGTTTGAAAAATGAAAGATTTTAGGAATTTTCTGGTGGAAAATCAACGTTTTTTGAAAAATTATTTTTTTATTTGATTTTTGGAGTACTTAAAAAGTGTTTTAGGGACGTAATTGATCGTTAAAAATATTTTTTTGATGAAAATTTTCATTTTTTCGCTAAAAAATGGAAGATTTCGAAGATTTTTTGCGGAAAATTGACGTTTTTTTTAGAGAACGTATTTTTTGAGATATTTTTGAAGTATTTTGGGAATATTTTTAATTGTTAAAAATTACTTTTCAAGGGATTTTTTTCACTCTTTCGATGAAAAATTAAAGATTTTGGAGATTTTCGGGCGGAAAATTGGCGTTTTCTGAAAAAGGGGGAAGAAATATTTGTTTTGTTTTTATTTTTTTTTTAATAGATTTGTAAAAATATTATTAAAATATTATTTAAAATCACATTTTTTTTTTTTTTGGATTTAATGGTTTTAGCGGGGAAAATCGATGTTTTTTTGGGTTTTTCGGTGGAAAATTGGAGTTTTCTTAAAAATAGTATTTTTTCCGATACTTTTTAATGTATTTTGTTAATATTTTTCATCGTTAAAAATATTTTTTTGATGGATTTTTGTACTTTTTTGTTTAAAAAATGAAAGATTTTAGGAATTTTCTGGTGGAAAATCAACGTTTTTTGAAAAATTATTTTTTTATTTGATTTTTGGAGTACTTAAAAAGTGTTTTAGGGATATCGTTAAAAATATTTTTTTGATGGATTTTTGTACTTTTTTGTTTGAAAAATGAAAGATTTTAGGAATTTTCTGGTGGAAAATCAACGTTTTTTGAAAAATTATTTTTTTATTTGATTTTTGGAGTACTTAAAAAGTGTTTTAGGGACGTAATTGATCGTTAAAAATATTTTTTTGATGAAAATTTTCATTTTTTCGCTAAAAAATGGAAGATTTCGAAGATTTGTACTTAAAAAGTGTTTTAGGGACGTAATTGATCGTTAAAAATATTTTTTTGATGAAAATTTTCATTTTTTCGCTAAAAAATGGAAGATTTCGAAGATTTTTTGCGGAAAATTGACGTTTTTTTTAGAGAACGTATTTTTTGAGATATTTTTGAAGTATTTTGGGAATATTTTTAATTGTTAAAAATTACTTTTCAAGGGATTTTTT
>MVJL01005655.1:0-31840 GCA_002156465.1 Macrocentrus cingulum | reverse complement strand
GGGGGGTTTATGGTTGTAAATGTATTTTACAGATTAAAAAAAAACTTTTTTGATTCATTTATATTTAATATTTTAATTTTTTTTGGTCGAATTTTGTGAATTTATGATGAAAAATTAATTAGTTGGGTTTTTTTATTTATGGAAATAATTATGCGAATTTTCTCGTACCCAACTAATCCCTCTAACCTAATTTTATAGTTTTTATTCAGGATTTATATTTAAAAATGTGTTAAAATAGCTGAAAAAATTTTTTTAATAATTTTTTTTTTCAATTTATATGTATCTAACTAATCCAACTAAAATTTCAACTATTTAAATTTTTCAGTTTCAGTCAGTTTTAAGTCTTTACGATTGAAAATGTATCCAATTAAATTTCATCCAATAAAACCAACTAATCAAAAATTTTTTAATAAAAAATCTCCAAAAAAACTTTCAACTATCTGAAAAAAAAATTTTTTCAATGCAAAATTCTTAGTAAAAACTTGAAATTTATTAAATCTATCCAAAAATCGTAATAACCAGGCTATAACCCCCTTAAAAGTAATTTGCAAAAAAAAAAAAACAATTCTCTTGTTCCAAAATTCTTAGTTAGTTTTATAGCTAAAATCTACATTCAAGGCCTCATTATGTTAAATCTTCATGTCCGTAAACATTGATCCAAGTTCTAAACCATAGCTCAATGGTCGTCACCTCTTAAGAATACTCAAGTACCTCACCCCTGGTACGTATCCAATAAAAAACAGAAGAAATAGTTAAGGTGATCCCTTGTAAAGTGTTTAAGCATTGGCATAGAGTGACTAGTCATGGTCTCGTAACTATACCATGTCGATCATGCCAAGGAAATAGAGTAGATAAATTATGTTGCATTCTTGGTGTAGCTAGTAATAAAGAAAACAACCCAACACTCTATTTCCGGGTGATGATTAGTAAAAGCAGAATTGTCTAAGCGTAGAAACCTAACGAAATTCATTGAAAAAAATTTTTTTTTCTTTATCCAACAATTCTGACATTATTTTACTACATATTACTCAAGTGCTGTCTACAACTTTTCACGCTATCCAATCATTAGATCATGATTATAACTCAAGATGATTACCATCCGGCGATAATCGTTGTGTTAACACCTTTTATCGCTGGAAAATTATTTAAATACATTTTCAATCATTAATCTCTAAAACGAGACTAAAAAAAAAAAACTAGTTGGATTAGTTGGATATCTTGCATAAATTATAAAAAAAAAATTTTTCATTATTTCAACACAAAATTATTGAATATTTGAAATTTTAATAAGTAAATCATGTTTTTTTTTTAATTGAAAAAATTTTGATGCTTAAAAAAGTGTTGAAATAGTGAAAAAAAAAATTGATTAAAAAATTTGGAACTAAATTTTCATCATTTTTGAGAGGTTTAAGTACGAAAAAAATTACAATTTAATTTTTTTATGGTAAAATAATACATTTTTTTATAAGATATTTTCTTTAATTGCAATTTTAATTTATTTTATAGGTGAAGAACTATTAGTGCAGGAGGCTATGACCAGTAAAATGCCAGAAATGTGGAACTTGCTGCACATAGTCATCTATATGGTAATTAATGAACTAGAAAAACATTTTTTTTTTACATATATCCAACTAAATTTTACCTTGAATTTTTTTAACATAAAAATATTTATAATTAAATATTTAGTTATTAAAAAAAAATTAATTTAACTCGAAATTCAATTTAAAAAATCACTATAGTACATTTTATTGACAGTAAGGTAGTTTACTGATCGAGTTATAGTGAAAAAAATTATTAAAATGTTAAAAAAACCTTTTTAATTATTTTTTTCAACGATTTTTCGACATTTTCACAGCTTAGTATTAAATTTATTATATTTAGTACATAATCTATAATTATATACAAAAATTCTGGGAATTTGGGCTTACGGTAAATCTCAAAAGTCCATTAGCTATTCAAAGTATAAGTAAATATTGGAGAAGATATGTAAGAAATGTTCAAAATTTTCTATTTCCCTACTTAAAAAAAATTTTTTTTTAATAAAAAAATGACACTATTTAATTTGAAATTTCAATCAGTGTCTTGATATTATCGTAATATTGCAATTATGATAATTAAGTACTTTCTTTTTTGATCAATCGAATTTTTCATGCACTCAAAAAGTAGGTCAACACAATTTTTTTTTTCTTCGTTTTTCTTTAAATGTATCAAAATTTTTTAATTAAAATTCGCACAATGTATAATGAACTATTTTTATGTATATAGGGAATAGTATATATTTTTTTTTCTATCTATGTTTACTTCTTTCCATCTTTAATTCATTCCCAGAAACTTGTCTTTACTTGTATGAAAAACGGCGACCGTTAATGCAGCGGTAAAGACGCCTCTCCCGTTATCAGTTTGCTCACGTTTGTCAGGAATATGTGCTCGCCGCGTAACCTTTTTGGTGAGACACATCTGCGCCCATTTCTTAAAACACTTTGTTATTTTGTTTTACATTTTTTTGGAAAAAAAAAAATTTTTTTCAACCCTTCAACATCAACTTCCTAAAAAAAAAAACCTTAAAAAAGAAGAAAAAAAATTTTTTTAATAGAAAAATATCGCATTTATTTTTGTTTTTTTTTAAAGTAAAAAATTTTTTTTTTCTTCAAAAATTAAAAATAAAGTGTGAAAAATAAATTGTGAAACGTATAAAGAAAGTTTTTTAAATTGTGAAAAAAAAAATTATTTAGTTGTAGAATTAAATAATTGTAAGAAACAAATTTTTCTAAATGATTTTCAAGGGTTGTTTACCTTTTAAACTCTTGGTAGCACCCTTGAATGTTATTCGGCGCGTTGGAAAAAAAAGCTTTCGTGCGCGCAACAGATCTCCGAGACGTCCAGACGGAGAGAGTGCAGAATCTACAGCTCCCGTGAACCACTGGGGTGTCCTCCTTGCCCGTCGCCGGCCTTCCGCGGCCGCGAAATGCATTTAAAAATGTTACTCAACTGTCTGATCAGCATGTAACACCCCTTAGAACATTTTAAAAAAATTTTCCACAACTACTTCCACAATTTTTCTTTGATATTTGCAATTTTTTTCAAGACAGATATATTTTTAAAAAATAAAAAAACAAACAAAATAAATGTTTATTTGTATTTTTATCCTGTGTATAATGCAGACATGAATAATTTACGTGCAAAAAGACGACAACGGCGAGTATCAGGGGCAGTAGTAACAGCCATTTTATTTCTACTGTGGTCAGACGTCGCGGTTTCTCATGTATATTAATTTAATGCAACCATTCAAGCCGCTACATCGACCATCCAACAATTTAGAAACATTTTTTTTTACCAACTAAATCAACTACATTACATAATTCAGTATAACAACATGAAAAATAGCAAAAAAAAAAATGAAAATAATACCAATAATAATAATAAACTACGAACAATAACAAATAAAATATTAAAAATAAAATTAAAAAAAAACTAAAAACAAAATAATAAATAATAATAAAAATAATAATGACAGAAAGAACAAATAAAAATAATAGAAATAATAAAAAAAAAAAAATTTTTTAAAGTTAGTAAAGAAATAGAATAAAAAATACTTGATGTAAAAAAATTAACAAGATAAAATATAATATTATATCATATGAGTAAATGATTGATTATAGAGAAATAATGATGAATAATTTAAATAAATAGGTAGTCGGTATGAGCATTGCTGAAAGCATCCCCGACATCTGGCCACTGGAGAGACCAGAGAACATGCCAGCCATTCAATCACTTGAAGTTATGTGTGGCAAGGATCATATGGACGTCCATTTATCGTTCTCGCAGCCATTTGAGGGAATAGTATCCTCTAAGGGTCAACATGCCGACCCGAGATGTGTCTATGTGCCACCGTCCACTCGGCAAACATTTTTCTCCTTTCGCATTGCCTATACGAGGTAAATACTATTATCATAAGCTGTTGGGAATTTTTTATTTTTTACTTCAAACGTTGACAAATTAATTATAATAGAATTCGTTGTATAATAAATAAACATTTGATTTTACAGGGATGAAAAAAAATCGAAAAAAAAGATCGATTAAAAAAATTCTAGTCTATTTCATGGAAAATATTGTAATAAAATGATTAAGCATTTATTTATTAAAATCTATTGATTATTTATTTAAATATCGTGGTTATAAGTTTGAAAAAGGGAAAAAATCGAGAATTTTAATTTTAAAATCTCGTAAATTTTTAAGATTTCTATTTAATTCTTATATGAAAATGTTTAAAAATATTTTTCATATATTTCTTAAAGTTATTTTATATTATTTAAAAATATAAATATTGATATATTAATAAATAAAATTATTTTAGATGTGGTACAAAACCAGATATGCACGGTCAATTCTACGAGAATACCGTGGTTGTTCAATACGATAAGGATCTGTTGGAGGTATGGGACGAAGCTAAGAGATTGAGATGTGAGTGGTTCAATGACTATGAAAAAACTGCATCAAAACCACCCATGGTAATTGCTGATCTAGATGTAATTCAACTTGATTTTAGAGGTAAAAAATTATTTAAACTTAAATAAATATATCTATCAAATCAAACTGAAAATAAAATTTTTGTATTTCAATTTTGGCTACTTTTACGTGTTTTAAAATTCGACAGTGACCTTAAATAATTTTTTTAACAATTTAATTTCATAGTAAAATTGTTAAAATACGAAAAAAATTCACTTAAACATACTTTATCACTTAAAACAGCTCAAAAAACATGAATTATATGAGGTATAGTGTCGAATAAAGGTTCATGTGACCTTTAAAAGACTCATCCAAGACATTCTAAATGAAATTCTTCCGATAAAGCCGTTTAGATTGAGTTCAAAAAGTGTCTGAAGCAGATAAAAAATTCAACTAACACTCTAAAAATCAAAATTGTTGCATAAATTAATTAAAATATCCTTTCTTTCTACTTTTATTCACTTTTAATGTGTGTCAGGTCTTTGACCAGACCCCAAAACATAGTTATAAGTGTTTTTTCAGATGCATTTCATAATGTTTTAGGTGATAAAATGTGTTAGAAGAGTTTAAATACCCATGACCCACTTGTATTACCTGTTTCAGGAGATAATGTTGATTGCTGGATGGAAATCCAGCATGGAAAGGGTCCATGGGCACCACCTGTCTCGGGAATTGTCCCCCTTGGCTCAACGCTCACGCTGGTAGTTGCCATAAACGATTACAGAGGTAAATTCCGCCTTAAAACAAACGTTTTATCATATTAAAAATTTTTTTCTCAACATATTTAACTCTACCTGATGTTATAAAATAACGAAAAATGATCAGTTGGGTTTGTAAAATATAGTTTTTTGTTATAGAACAATTTTTTTAATGAGTTAATGTGGAAAATGTTGGATTTTCAGGTGAATTTGATATGAGAGTTAAATCTTGTGTGGCGTCAGACGGTGGTGGACACACAATTCAATTGAGTGATGAACTCGGTTGTGTTTTGAGGCCTAAAATGATCAGTCGATTTCTAAAAGCTCGAGGCTCTGACGAACGAGCGACTGTCATTGCATATGCATTTTTTCACGCCTTCAAATTCCCCGACGCTCTGAGTGTTCACATTAAATGCAAGGTATGTAAAAAAAAATAAGAAATAAAAAATTTACAAGCACAAATAATCGTGTTATAATGTCAGAAGGGTATCTTATCGTATTAAAAATGAATTTTGAGAAGTTTTCCTGAGGAGAAAAATTTTTTTTTCAATTTTTCGTAAAATTTTAACAGAAATATCGTCATTTTCGTGATTTTTGTTTTTGTTTTTTGGTGATAACTCGGTAAATAAAGGAGATAGTGAAAAATGTTATAGGAGTTAATTTATTAAGGGTAGAATTTTCGACAAAAAATGTGAATAAATTTTTTTTGTATTTCTCTTAGTTTTTAAGATATTACTGGTTTTTTGAAATTTGGATTTTTCAAAATATTTCGAAAATGAAGAGAAATATTTAAAAAATTTGTTCGACATTTTTTACATGTTTTATTCGTTTTCAATGCATTTAAGATGATTTTTGAGTCGTTTGAAAGAGGTAAAAAAAAATTTTTTTTTTCTGAAAATTTTAAAAGGGGTACCCCCTTTGAATCTCGTCATTTTCGTCATTTTTTTTAGTTTTTTAGAAATATCTCGATAAATACGAGAAATAGCGAAAAATATCATTAGAGTTAAATGATAGGGGATCAAATTTCCTACAAAAAACTTTCTTAAAATTTTTTTTTACCTCCCTTAGTTCTTGAGATATTACTGATTTTTTGAAATTTTTATTTTTCAAAATATCTCGAAAAAAAACCAAAATATCAAAAAAAAGTATTCTATATTTTTTA
The DNA here is from genome assembly GCA_002156465.1 of Macrocentrus cingulum. Lineage (NCBI taxonomy): Eukaryota > Metazoa > Arthropoda > Insecta > Hymenoptera > Braconidae > Macrocentrus > Macrocentrus cingulum. The sequence continues at coordinate 25,474 of MVJL01005655.1, read as the reverse complement.
TTGGCAATAAAATTTTTCATTTTTTAACTTCTCTAATATTTTTCGATATCTCGTTTATTTATTGAGTTATCTGCAAAAAATTAAAAAAATCGTAAAAACTTGGATATTTTCAAGGAATACACAACTTGACAAAAAAAAATTTTTTTTCTCCGTCAAACGCCTCAAAACTTATTTTTAAAATAAATTCAACTTATCATTTCAATAAAGGACTCTTTTTACCGACATTTCCAAACACAATACAGAGATATTTTATTCGTCAAAATAGTATGTATTTTTGTATATAGGTAGAAATATGTCGACACGGTTGTCTCGATCACTGCCAACCAAAAGAGGCATCTGCTCATCGGATTCAAGACCGCAAAGATCAACCTGCGAACCCGGTCTACCCTAAAATTTCGCAAACCGCCATAACGCACAAAGACGAGGATACCTCGTTGTACGATGAAATCATCCAAAATAGTGACACTTTGGCTGGGGTAGGCAGCGACTTTTTGAGTATTGACAAGTCATCCAAAGTCCCAACTCAAATGAGCAATCGTAGTCCAGTCTTAGACGAGGAAAATCGACCTGTTGATGGAGATCAAACACTCATTGTAAGTATTTTCATTAAAAAAAATCACATTTTTACCCGAAAATATGAGTATTTTCCCTAGAAAAAATTTTTTTTCTATACATTCAATTGATTTCCATGATTTTAGAACAAATTTAAAATAACAAAAAAATCATAAAACGAATAAACGATTATTTTAAAACAATTTTAACTAACAAAATATGCTGAAAAAATGTCAAAAAATTTTTTTATCGCCAAATTTCTATCAAAAAATATTGCGATAATTATTTTAATAATAAATTTTAATCGTTAATAACAATCGAAAAAAAATCGAAAAATCGATTTTAATTGACTAAAAAAAATACTTTTAAAAATATTTAAAATTTTTTTCGGCCTCATATATTGAAAATTGACCACTTAATAACCTTCTGGCGATAGGTAATCAATATTTATTTGCATGAAATGATGAATGTCAATATGTGGGACGAGAAAGGATAAAAAACTGGGACGTATAAATTTTCAGAGTATCCAAAACTGGGACAACCATAAAATTACAATAATTTAATAATATAACAATCAATAATCCCATGTATAAATTATTTTCAACCCTTATTACAATGAAAAAAAAAAAAAATTAAAAAAAAATTATCATAAAATTCACAAATTTTCTTCATTTTTTCCTGAATAAAAATTTTTTTTTAATATAAATTCTTATTAATTTATATAAAAAAACAAGTAATAATTTTTTTTTATAAACAATTTTATACTTTTTTTGTATTAAAAAACAAATAATTGTAAAATTGTGCCAAAATTTTTTTATTTTATGAATGTAAAAAATTTTTTTCAACTGTTAATACTTGCTTGAATTGTTTGTTAATAATTTTTTTTATCATTTTAGGAACCTACTCGAGTGACCCGATATGACAATGAAGAGCAATTTCCTTATGGACCTCGTAATTTAAAGCCGGAAACAAAAGTAACAATTGAAACATCAAGTTTTAATAATCGTCGAGTGCGATCAATCAAAGTATCCGATCGAAAGGCACGATCAGCTGATATTGGAGTCAGTGGAATTTATGAAGTTATATCTGAGGCTGATTTGGCATTTAGTCCGGACGTTCACGCAGCGGCAGTAACGGTTTTTCAAGGCAGAATTCGAGAGGACGTAGTTTATGGAATTTGTCTGCCTATGTCGGGATTTAGTGCGTTATTTATTATTGTTGCTTTATCAGCACTTATTTCTGCACTTGTTGCTGGTGCATTATTGCATCGTCTTCAAGTTCAACGAGAAATCAATCGAGAAAATCAAAAAAATCCTGATGTAATTTCACCGAATAATTCAAATAATGCATGGTTTCCATATGGTTTATTGCACATTCGATGTAATGACAAAGGAAAACAAAAAATTCCAAAGCAATCTGAAAATTCAAATAATTTAAGTGGATAAGACTTTTAATATTAATTGAAAAAAATTTTATTTAATCGCGTGTTTGAAACCAAAAAAATTTTAATTAAAAATATCTCTGAAACTATTGAAAATAGAAAGTTTTATCAAGATATCTTTTTTATAGGGAATTTTATTAACTACAAAAAAGATTTTTAACAAAATTTCTCTTACATGCATCCTTAACAGGATATTAGCAGTTAAAGTATTTTCAACTTTTTTAAACTCTTAATAAACTTGCATAAAAAATCATACTGTTTTAAATTAGAATATCTTCTAAACTATTGAAGATAAAAATTTTTTTCAAGAAATCTTTTTTATAGAAAATTTTATTAACTATAAAAAAGATTCTCATCAAAATTTGTGTAAATTGAATTATTATCAAGATATTGGCATATAAAGTGTTTTGAATTTTTTCGTCATACGCTTTTTTTTTGGTTTTTGACAAACGAAATATTTTTTATACGTTTTTTTTTATTCTATTTTTTATTCAGGGCAAGGGGACAGTGCAAAAGCACTAAAGGTGCTGTGTGGATGTGTTTATTGAAAAAAAAATAATTTTTTTTTTATATTTTTCCCTGTTTTATTGTAAGATTAATTTCACCAAAAATTCCATGCCTCAAATTTTCATTATTTATTATAATAAAAATTTTTTTTATTAATTTTATTATTAAAGCCTGGAATTATGGGTTAAATTTTCATTTATCAGGGAGCAATATAAAATTATATGTTAAAATAAGAAATTAACTAATTTTTTTTTTTTTATTGAAAAAATATTTTTATTATTTTTGAGGTATATTAAATGTATATGAGATTATTGATGCGCACTAACTCCAAAGGCCTATTTTTTTTTTTTTTTAATATAGGACTGAATTTTTTATTGAAATATGTCGTGCAATATTGTCGCAAATTATGTAAAAAGTATTTTTGAATTTGAATTCTAATAAATATTTTATATACCTAGAGTCCTTAATTATGGCAAGAAAAATCCAGTACTATTTTTTTTTTACAGAAAATATTAATAAAATTAAATTAGAAGTTTAAAAAAGATTTTTAAAATGATATAAATAAAAAATTTTTGTATTTTATTGGCTTTCAAATGAATTAAACACTTAGAACAATGATAAAAAAATTTTATTTACATAAAAAGCCAAGTAATAGTATATAATAGATATAATAAAAATTTATAAACTTAAATCAAAAGTGATTTATCATAAATAAAAAACAGTTTTACAATAAAAAAAGTGTTAAGCATACCGTAACATTGGAATTATACACGTTTATATAAAAAATATTATAATAGCTGTTAATTGAAAAATTATTTAAATCAACGATAGAGAAAATTTTATAACACACTCTGATGAGTATTTTGTTATGATCCGGAACATTATATAAGGTGTATTTTATTCGTGTTTTAAATTAAACCTTATATACGTTAAAAAAATAAAAATGTTTTTCAATGATTTATTAAATTTTTCTATTATAAAAGTATACAATATTTATTGATAAAATAATAACAAATATTTCTAAATATTTAAAACTATTAAAAAAATTACAAAAAATAATAAAATTGATACATGATTTTATTTGAGCATTTCTTATGTTATTTATAGTTTTCTTTGATTATACTCTCAATGGCAATTGAATAGTTTAATTAAATCAACTAAATTTTAATTTTTTTCTTATTATTTTTTTTTGTTTAACACAAATTTTTTTGTTAATTACAATTGATTTTTATTGAAATTAATATTTTAAATTTATAAAAAATAAAAAAACAAATCAATATTAACATGATAAAATTAATTATAAATAATAGGGAATGAATTTTTGATGATTTAAATGACGTAGAATAAATGAAAATAATTTTTTTTGACAAAAAAGTAATGGATAAATAATTCCGAATTAATTATACGGTTAATTAATTAATATAAATAATCGAATACAACGTAGAAAAATATAAAATTCAGAATAGCCATAGATTATTGACGGTTTTAATGTAATAAATAAATAAATAGGTTAAAATATGATTTTAAATGTTTATATACTATGTCATTCAAGAAACTCGGAAGTAATAAAAGAGACTATAATTATTAATATTATATTACTGTCCCAAGTTTCTTGTTTGATTTTTTGTTTAAACATATTTGTACGACTTTACAGATAATATAGTATTATTATGAGCGTTTTGAACTTTACATATATTTTAGAGTAACATTCTCTAGTGACTTATTGTAACATTTGTTTATTGTTTTCTTCGTGAAAACTGTCTTTTTTTTTTTTTTTTAGAATTATTACAAAAATATTTCAGTTTGTAAAATATCATCAAGTCAGAAAAAAATTATTTTCATCGTTATTTCATAAATTTTTTATATATCCAACTAATTAACAAAAGAAATTTTCTATGAAAAAAAATTTTTTCAATTCGTAAATCTTTAAAAATTAAGTTAAAAATGTTTTAAAAAAAAATTTTAAATAATAATTTTTTATAAAAATTAATTTAAAAACAATTTTTTTATATCCAAATAATCAATTATTAATCAATTATTATATATAAAAAAAAATCTTATGCAGAAAAAAAATTGTTTATTCATAAAAATCCTTAAAAAAATGACCTTAAAATTCATCCTTATAAAAAACAAATAAACAAGATAAAATCATTTTTTCCTGACAGTAATATTCAAAATTTCAACTCACAATATATCTTCACAATTTACAAAATTACCCTAACAACATAAAATTACGAATAAAAAAAAAACCTAATTCAATATTTTTACTGCGGTTTGTTAAGTATACTAAAGCGTGTCGTAAGAATACACTTTTTTTTCGAAAACGATCGTAAACGTATCCAAACGTATGCCGAAGCGATGCCAGAGGCCAACAAAACCGCCAACAGAACAATAAGAGTAAAAACAAAGCCAGGCGTGGTCATGCAAATGAGAGTGGACCCACTGACACTTTCTTGAACTGGAAAAACAACAGTTTCCGTATGAAACTCATCCCTACCATTATCCCCAACCTTTCCCCTACTATCATCCTCAATATTAAACGTCAAATCACCCGTAGAAACAACTCTAATAATTTTATTAACCCCAATAGCCTTTAAAGCCCCAGCCGCATCCTTGACCTCTCTCGACTTTCTTTTCCGTTCATCTCGGGGCCTGCCAGTTCCAGCCTGAAGGTACGACTCCAGCGAGAGAGGTGGAAGCCCATAGGCCACTTCCGGATTATGATTTTCCAATAATCCCAATCCAGGATCTAAATTCCCATCGGAACACTGATCCGGACAGTGGTACCTGCAGATCTGAATGGTGCACTGGAAGTGCACCTCCATGGAGTCTGGGAACTTGAAGGCCTGGAAGTGCGAGTACGACAGAACCGACGCACTGGCGCCGAAATTTTTGATCTTCGTGAACCTAGACATGAGTTTGGGCCTTGTAATGCATCCTCGCTGATCCACCAGTTGAATGGGAGCGCGTTTACCATCGTGAGCCATACAGTTCCGAACCAGCATGTCGAACTTTGAGTCGTCATCTTTGATGGCAAGCACCATGGTCATGGTTTGACCGATTTTTACCAGTCCAGACACCTCGGAGGCCCAAGGACCTTTGCCCACTTGAATCTGCATCCAACAGCCCACGTTGTCTCCAGCGAAATCGGCGCGTACCACGTCCAACATGTCCACGGGGAAGGGTCTGAAGGTGACGGACTTCTCGTAGAGGTCGTGCCAGGTACAGCGAAGCTTTCTAGCCTGGTCCCAAACCTCTTGAACCTGCGGATCGTACTGTACGACGATGATGTTCTCAAAGTACGTTCCAGAACCCGATTCTGTACCGTAGCCGTAAAGTCCGTTTTCCGTGTTTCCCGCAGTTCCACATGCGTGAATGCTTATCTCGAAGTTTACCGAACTCCTGCCCAATCCTGCGGGTAGGTGCACGCAGTTGATGTTGCTGTAGTGACCCTTGCTGAAGACTATTCCGTAGAAGGGCTTGTCAAAACCGAGGAACACCTTCATAAGGTTCTTCTCGCACTTTACGTCGAGGGAGATTATTCGTGGCATGTCGGAGGTTGGTGATAACCAGGGCTCCGTGCCTGATTCGCTGTTGGTGGTGAAGATCTTGTCCTGGATTTCGGATTTTGATTGGGTTTTTGTGGACAGTGGTGGCGGCGGACCGTGGTAGTCGACGTTGTGGTGCAATCGGTTGTGATGGTTTCCACGCCCTGGTGGGTGACCCAGGTTTTTGTATTGCGAGGACGATGCTGAACCGGAGTTTTCAGGCTCCAAGTGGGATTCTAAGGTGAGTTCGTCGGATGTGTTCACGTCGTTCTCTTGCCGGTTTGGAGCCTGGTTCTCGTCGCTTCTCATCACTTCTACTACTGCTACCTCATCGGCATTGACCATCTAGAAGGAGAAAAGGTGAAATTTTACTTGGGGTAATTTTAGTTTTGGATTTTTGAATGATATTGAATTTTTTATACGTCGATTTTTTTATTTTTTATTTTTTTTCGTTTTTTAGTGATAACTCAGTAAATACGTGTGATAACGAAAAATTTTATTGGAGTAAAACGATAGATAATAAAATTTTCAATAAAAAACGTTAGGTGAATTTTTTTTTTTTTTTTTTTCATTTTTTCTTAGTTTTTGAAATATTATGAAAAAATGTTATTTTTTTAGAATATCTCGAAAACAAAGCGAAATATTGAAATAATTTATTCTATATTTTTTATAGAAAATGTAATAACAAATATTTTGATTTCTGTGATATTTTTTGTTATCTCTCTTATTTACCGAGTTAACGCGGAGATACTAGAAAAATTTCAAAAACTACAAGATTTTCAAGGGAATTTATTATTGGTGTGGAAAATTTTACATATAAAAAAATCTTTTTCTGTTATTAGAAACATAAAAAATTAATTTTTTTCGATTGTTTCATTTAAAATACGAAAAATATCCTATTTGGCTGACGTAATACTGATTACTCTACTGAAAAATGTAGAAATAGTCAAAAATTTTAAATAAACTGTAACTTTTGTTTATAAAAAATTTTGTTTTATATAAAAAAACGTGGCATATTCAATATAAAGAAAAAAAAATCGTATTAAAAAAAAATATACGTATGATCCACTTGAAAATGTCGTCGATTTCGCAATTTTTTTCGTTTTTTCGTAATAACTCAGTAACTACGTAAGATAACAAAAAAAATTATTCTACATTTTTTGTAGATAATAAAATCTCCAATCGTTTTACTTTCATAACATTTCGCAGTATCTCGTATAGTAACCGAGTTATCCGCTAAAAACCAAAAAAATCAAAATTTCCAAGAACTATATGGTACCCTTTAAAAAATTTTTTAAAACAAAAAAAAATATTCCAAAAATCATTGTTAAAATTTTTTCAACTAAAAAAACGGAAAATAATTTCCCCTGGCTGACGTAACATAGATTATTCTACTCAAGATATCCAACTAATCCGATTAATTTGATAAAATAAGTGAATTAAATTAAATCTAAAAGTTTTTCCCCTCAAAAAATTTAATTGTCGACATATTTCTTCATCCTTCATCTTTGACAAATACATATAACCGAACCTGTCTTGAAGTTGAACTCGGTCAGACAAGTATTGACAGTTGCTCAGGACAGAATTTAATAATTCAAGGGTCTTGCATGAAAAAAAAGTCATTACATATAAATGAATAATAAAATAAAAATAAGGTTAGGTTGGGAAAAGCCAGTCTGTATAGGCCGGCTGTTAAAATAGGAGCATCGACACATTTAATCGAATTACGTCACAAGTGACCCTCGGGCATAACGGAAATCTTCCCAGGTCAAACGGTCATCAGGTACGTACTTCCAGTTGGTTCGCTCTCATTCGACACACACTCATCAGATTTACAGTCATCAATGATACTATAAATTAAATACGAAAAAAAAAAAATTTTTTTTTTTAACTTTCATCAAATTTAATATTTTTTAAAATCCAATTTTAACTCTATTATTGCGGTAACCTAAATTTCCAAAGTTTTCATGCACCTTTTGAATAAAAAAAAAATTATTTAACCTCGTTCTCAAAAAAAAAAATTCCAATAAAAAATAGTAAAAATTAAAAATTAATTGTGTTACCTTATCTAGCAACAAACAAAGTATTATCAATTGATAAAGCCGCATCCTGTATGTAAGTCCACTGTATCGCCTTAGAAACCTCTGCATCATAAAAATAAAATTATTAAAAGTTATTAAAAAATTATTTCATTAAAATAAAAGCTAGGTTTAAATTTATTTAATTAAATTTTTCATTGAATTAATCAGTTATATTAATTAATCATAATAAATTTGAATCAAATCATTTTTTTTTTTAAACAATTTTTCAAAATCATCAAAAAATCTGCTGCAGCTGTTAATTTGTTTAAGCAAAAATCTGTTTAAAAAAATTATTAAACGTTTATGAGCATAAAAAAAATTATTTACTCAGTAAAAATTATTTAAAAAATTTAAATTGTTGTCGAAAAACTTTTTAAAAAACCATTAGTTGGGTTAGATGGATGTTTAAAAACATTTTTTAAACACTGAAATTACTTTTTATAAGCATGAAAAAAATTAATTAATTAGATATCACGTGTTTTTTAATTGAATTTCAGCCTTAAAAAACATCAGGCCCAAATTTAAAGATTTTTTTGGGCAAAAAAAAAATTTGTTATTTCTTTGATAAAATGTATTTATTTTTGTTTGTTTTATTTAATGATTTTTATATATGATTTTTTGGATAGATAACGGAACGTAAGAAAAAATCATTGATCCATTAAACACTTGACGTGGCCATGAGGACCTCTTCCACATTGGACGTTTCACCGTATTATTTTACGAATTGAGTACACACTCGTGGCTATGAAATCGTATGGGCTTTCTGCCAAATACAAATAACGGGTTTTACATCCTATTTTTGTAACTCTCAGTCACACTTTTTAAATCTTCTTCTTCTTCTCTGTAGCCTGACGCTCAGATAATAATCACGTTATGAATAATCAACTCAACCTTACATGAAAACTATCAATTAAATATATTCGTATATATAGGAAAAGAATTCTCATTTAAATCCTCGGAAATTCCCATCCTCAATTTATCTAAATTTCATTCTAAGCATAATTTATCCGTTGGCCTCAATTTTTTTTCAACTAAACAAATCAAATTAAAAAATTACTATCCAACTAATTCAACTATTTTTCTCAATTATAGTTGAATAAAAATTTCTTCTACAATTTCGACGCCAATCTGATTACATTTAAATGTCAAAAAAAATTATTATTTATCTCAAAATTTTCTTTAAAATTTTTTTGACTCAAAAAAAAAAAAAATTAATCACATGATATACATTTTAACTGTTGATAAATTGATTTTTAAATTTTTTCGATAAAAAATATAACCAAAAAAAACATACCTGACAAAATGAAAAAAAAATATATTTTTGTTCGATGCAACACGTCACTATCTAAGCGTCATTTTTTTGTTTTCAATATCACAAAATAAGGGTTGATAAAAAAAACAAACAGAATGAAAAAAAAATGAAAAAATTCACAAAATAGGAAAAAAATGATATTTGTCCTTGAAAAAGTCCTTGCGTCGCGCGCGAGACCGCGACGAGTGTGCGGATAGTGTTATAAATGTGGGGATGCGTGCACGCGATAACTCGTCGGCTCGGAATGAGATACACCTGCCCGATATACAGAGTATAACGTCGCCCGTCCCGCCCCCTGACCCAGACACCGCGGTACAGTTATATAGGTCTTCTCCAAGTGAGGAAGGACAACAATATGTAATGCTTTGGGAGAAGAACACATATACACTGGAAACGGCCACGACGACCAGAGGTGAATCCCTCACATGTCCGACATAACATGCAATTCGTCCCCCTCCATCTTTATTTCTTTACACGCATTTAACCACGTATACTCGTTTTTCTTCGACCTTTCCCGTTTGGCACCGTTGTCCCATTCTTAAAAGGCCACTTCCTAATCGTCTGCAACCTCGCCTCTTCTCTCTCCCATTCTCCGCCACCGCCACCGCGCGTAATAGCACCGTCAATTCATGCGTCTTTTAATTTTCTATTAATGTACAAAAATTTTTAGGGGGTGTTTTTCGGTAGCGCGCCCTTTGGATTATTTGAGATTTCGAGAAATCTACTGACTAAATGCGCCAGCCGAAAAAAAAAATCGCTGGATAGATTCTTTGTTAAAAAACGACTGCAGTAGCTATCATTTTATTCCATCCCCCAGGGTCTATAACACAACCTCATTCCTTTTTAAAACTATCTACAACCTAAAATTCTAGTCTGAAATACACACAATACCATGCAGTACATATACACGTACTGCATTTCACTTTTACTGTATTATCTGATTAACCAATCGCAGTGCGAGAAAAAATGTCTAAATTTACTGCAGCTGTTTTTTTTTGCAATCAACTAATCACAGCGCGAGAAAATTTCAAACAACCAATCAAATCATTGCCTAGAATTCAGCAATTAATCAGCAAAATGTCAGATTTTACCTGAGGGGATAAAATTTTGATTTGTACCGAAAAAATCGGGGAAACATTTGTTGCTAAGGATTTATTTTCCTTATAACTGCATGGAATTCAATAATTCTAAGGCCCAATCGAGAGGGCATCATCGATTTTATACAGGTATTTGAGGAAAAATTGGAATAAAAAAAATTATTTTCCAAGATATTTCAACTTGAAATTTGAAATATTCTAAAATCCGAATTTTAAGATATACTCGAACAAAAATTTTATCTGGTTAATATTGTTGTTGGATTTTGGAATTGTGAGAAATTGGACCACATGGGGCACGATTTGCCCGCTGGGCATCACGAAAAAGCATTGGGGAGGGGGACTGAACGTTGGAATTTCTCGAGAGGGATAAAAATTATATGAAGATGATATGGGGAAAAAAACGCTGATAAACTGTAATCAATGTTGAAATTAAAAAAAAAAAATTTTAACTGTCATAAAATGGGTCTTAGATGTCTTGCCAAATTTTTTTACTAAATTTAATTTTTTATTTTAGTAAACAAATCTTAAAATTTAATTTTAACCATACCATACAGATAATGAAGTTAAAAAAATAAATAAAAATATATAATTCTAATTTTTGAGCGCCAATCTAATTTTTTAAATACGCGTCATTTCATTGGTCGAAATATTTCGAAACACTGCGCTCACAATATGCGCATACAAATGTACAAAAAATTTTTAAAAAAATCATTTTTTTAACAAGAATATTTGTATTTTATTTTCTAACTATTAAATTTAATATTTATTTTGTTAATCTTGTAATATACACTTTTATTAATAATAAAATTTTTTTAGGGGCCCTCTCAATATCATTTTACAGCCCTGGAGTACACTCGAAGTTCAGTGCTGCGTCAGTAGTTCTATCAAATTGTCATTCAATTCAGTAAAAAACATGATTGTTTTACATATTTGTTTATACTAAATACTTTGTTAAATCAATATTTCTTCAAAGAGATGTTGTACTAATTAATTTTTTATTGTGATCAGAATGGAGAATTCTTCTAGTGACGACACCAATGCTTTGGCAGATGAAAGTAAGTAATAGAAACGTAATTAAATTAATTTTTAAGGTTAGTTCATCCTCTAAAAATCCATTTAAAAAATGCATTATCATTGAATCAAACGATTTTCTAAACGTAAATTAACCCAAATGAATAATTTATCGACTTTTAAGACATTTTCATAGCAAATTGTTTGACCTAACCTCAAAAATATATTATCCAGGTATAAAAAATAAAAAAGAAGACGCTGGCACATCGTCAAAGGCTTCTGAACTTGATTTCGATCACGATGACGAAGAATCAAATATGGAAAAAATTCGAAAATTTTTTTCACAAAAGTTCAAACTCTCAGAATCACTGACTGACACATTTAAGCAAAAAAAAGTGTTGAATACGTTGGATATCGATGGAATTGTTGAGTACATAAAAGAAAATAATTGCAAAAAAATTATTACAATGGCTGGAGCTGGAATTTCAACGTGTAAGCTGATAAATTTTTTTTTTATTAGTGATTAATAAGATTAAATTAATTAAATTTACATTAGCTGCAGGAATTCCGGATTTTAGATCTCCTTCTAGTGGACTCTACAATAATCTTGAAAAATACAATCTTCCACATCCACAGGCAATTTTTGAATTGGATTATTTTATAAAAAATCCTGAGCCATTTTTTGCACTAGCGAAACAATTGCTTCCGGAGGGTTTCAAACCAACTCCCAGTCACTATTTTATTAGACTCTTGTGGGAAAAAGGATTGTTATTGAGGCACTATACTCAAAATGTTGATACTTTGGAGAGAATTGCCGGTTTACCGGGGGAAAAATTGGTTGAGGCACATGGAACTTTTCATTCTGGACGTTGTCTCAAATGTCGATGTCCTTACGATCTCGAGTGGATGAAAAGTATGCTAGTTATATCATAAAATCATCATTTAAGGATGTATAAGAAGTATAATTCTGAGATAATACGTTTCCACGTAGAAAAAAACATAAATTTCAGTGAATTTTTTTTTTGTTTTTCATCGATAACTCTGTAACAAAACAAGATAGCGAATATTATCATAAGAATGAAATGATAGGAAATTTAATTTCCTACAAAAAATGTAGAATGAAATTTTTTGATATTATCCCGCATTTTCAAGATATTTTGAAAAATGAAAACTTTCAAAAATTAACTTTAAAAAATATCTTGAAAACTAAGAGAGATATAAAAAAGTTTATTTAACATTTTTTATAATTAATTAAATATCAAATCATTTAACTCTTATTATGATTTTCATTATCTCCCTTACTTACCGAATTATCGACAAAAAACTGAAAAAAAATCATGAAATTTGTCAGATTTTTAACGAAAAAATTTTTTTAATCAATTATATTATAAAAAAATTTCACTTTTTTCACATGGAAATATTTTATAACGATTATACCTTCACTTATACACCCTTAAATTATCGAGAAAAAAATTTTAAACAACTTTTTAATCATTTTAGAAAAGATATTTGAAGATACTGTTCCAAAATGTGAAAATTGCGAGGAAGGTATAGTGAAACCCGATATTGTTTTCTTCGGAGAAATGTTACCAGATCGATTTCACCGATTAATCGACCAAGATTTCCCCGAAGCTGATCTTCTAATAATCATGGGCTCAAGTTTAGTCGTTCAACCATTTGCATCTTTAGTTGACAAGTAATATTTCCGTCTTAAAAAAATTTTTTTTTCATCAAAAAATCTATCAAAAACATAAGAAAAAAATTATTTCTACAATATAAATATTAAAATTTACTATTTCAAGGGTTGAATCCGTGTGTCCACGGCTATTAATCAATAAAGAGAAGGTTGGAATGCAAGATAGACTTTCTCGATTGTTTGGACTGCGTCAGGGATTTGTTTTTGATCCAAAAAGTGCAGAATTTTCACGAGATGTTGCCTGGATTGGTGATTGTGACAATGGATGTCAAGTATTGTGTGATAAACTCGGTTGGGGGGTAAAAAAAAACATTTTTTTTCTTTATTATTCAAGAAAATCCAATTTATTTTAAACGTTTAAATGTTTTTTCAGGATGAATTAAAGCTATTAGTGAAGATAGAACATGAAAAACTCGATAAACAGTTGAAAAAATAAGGTAAAAATATTGATTTAATCAGTGAAAAAAGGTTTTATTACAACTTCTCGTGCTTCAACTTGATGAATATGTCCAATTCCAACTGCTGGCGTTGATAATACATCACGTCCGCAATATTTAAGCTATAAAAAAGTCTCATAATTAATATAATTAATGATTTATGTCAAATATTTAACATCTATTTACCTGTCGTCCACATAGATTTTCAAATCTAGCTTTAATAAATGACCATGCACCCATATTTCGTGGCTCCTCTTGACTCCAAATAAAACCTAGAGATTGAAAAAAAAAAAAATTATTTGTTGGATTTGTTAGATATTTATCGAGTTTTTGCAGTTGAAAAAAATTTTTTTTTTTACTTTTTGCTTGACGATATTTATTTAATTCTTCTGTTAATTCATAAACAGGAAATGGACAGAGACTTTCAACTCTTATTATAGCAATATTATCAAGTTTTGAATCATCTCTGTGTTTTTTTAGAGCGTAATAATGCTTGCCAGATACCAATATGACTTTTTGAACTTTTTCGCTGTCCACAAAATCATCACCTAGGAGAAAATCATTATTTTAATTGTTAAATTAAATTGATATTTAAGAATATATAAAAGGTTAAAAAAATTTCTTTCAATTTTTATCGCATAATCCAAAAAGGGGAAATATTTAAAATAATTTTTTTAACCATAATTTAGTATTATTTGACTTTTCTACGAGAATTGACAGTTCTTCCCGGGTTTTCAATCAGCGCAGACGTCATCAGGAGTGCACGTGAGTAAAAATTTTTTGTGCATTACTATTTTACTAATTTATACGTTCTTTTATCATTAGAAAATTTTCTCATCCATACCTATGACATTTTCAAACGATGTTTGTGGTCCCATTTTATGCAAAGATGACGTGGCAGAGGCATGACGAAGTAATATTTTTGGTGCAGCAACAATCAAAGGTTTTTTAAAATTTCGAATCATCTAAAAAAAAAAATTAATTTCAAAGCTTTGGAAATTTTTTTTTAATACTCGTATAATTTTTTTTAGGTCATTTTTACCTGTCTTCTTAAGAGATGAAAGTACTGAGCCGGAGTTGTGGGATTAACAATCTGAATATTAACGTTATCATCATCAGGTGAATTTTCTTTGCTGTCAGAAAGCTGTAAAAATCGTTCGAGGCGGCAGGAACTGTGCTCTGGGCCTGCGCCATCATATCCATGAGGTAAAAGCATAATTAAACCACTATTTAACATCCATTTCGTCTCGCCAGATGTGATAAATGTGTCGATAATGATCTGAGCACCGTTGAAAAAATCTCCAAACTGAGCTTCCCATATTGCGAGTGTCATTGGGGAAGTAATGCTCACCCCATACTCAAAACCAAGCACAGCCTCTTCCGAAAGAATACTATTAGCTATTTCAAGCCGTCCAGTCTGTCCTTCAGCCATGGAATTCAGAGGAATATGCAATTCTATGCAAGGGAAAAAGAAAATTTGCATGACCCATTTGTTTTGTATTTTTCTTGGTTTTCGGGATTTTTTTTTTTTTTTGCATTTTCAGCGATAACTCGGTAACTAAGCGAGATAATGAAAAATATTATTGAATGTTATTAATAGAGAATTTAATTCTCTACAAAAAAGGTAGAATAAAATTTTTTCGAATTTCGCATTGTTCTTGAGATATTTTGAAAAATAAAAAATAAAAAAAAAACGCTTATATTTAAAAAAATTACAAAAGTTTCAAAAAATTGTATTCAACACTTTTTTTTAGATTTTAGCTATAAATAAACTGATGTCATTAGGACATACATGCTATTATTAGAAAAATAAAAAAGAATTTGTGTTAATATTGATGAATTTTTTGGATTTTAGAGAGTAATTTTGTTTGTTTCACCTCCGGAAAGTTGATCAACAAGCATCGCGTGACGCTGTGAGAAAGTACCACGTCCCACATCTTGTCCACTGATCCTCACATTGTATCCTTGATACAATAAACTTCCAAAAGCCGCAGCCTCAGCCGTCGACCAGTCTAAATCGTCGCTACCAGCTTCCAATTTCTTCAATCGCGTTAGAATATGATTTTTCATCACATTCGGATGAACATCCTTCGAATGAAAATATTTGTAAGTATTTTTAAATAATTTAAAAACAAATTTTCATACCAAATTGGGTTTTAGATCGACACTTTTCCGGATAACGAATTTTAGAAGACTTAAATCCACTCCAGAGTCCCAACGAGTCAAGTTGGACTGAGCTTGTTGAAAACCTGACCAACGATCAGTGAAGTACGATGGATTCGGAATGTAAGTATTGGCTTTTTTCAATGCTTTACTCAATAATTCTGTGTGATGTTTGATTGTTGTATTTTTTTCTGCGGTCGAAAAAATTCCTGAAGCTTCTAAAATCTCCTGATACTTGTCTGGAATTGATCTAAGTTCAGGGACATGGATTAGTTAGGGGGAAAATTTATGAAAAATTGTATTACATACTTTCGATTAGTGATTTTTTTGTAGATTGTTGGATTTGTCATTGTTGGATCGTCCAATTCATTGTGTCCCCATCGTCTAAAGCAATTTATATCGACGAATACATCTTTTCGGAATTTTCTTTGGTAATCAAAGGCCACTCTTGTGGCTCGGACAACTGCCTGAAATTTTTATGAGGCCTTGAAAAATTTATTTTCAGTGATTTAGGATGGGAAAGTTGAATTTTTTAGATTTGTTAAGTAGAATAACCTGTGTTACGTCAACTAGGAAGGGTTATTGTCATTTTTTGCGTTGAAATAGATTTAATTATGATTTTTGGGATGTTTAGTGGAGGATAAAAAATTTTTTTTTGTTTTTAGAAATTTTCGAAGGGGTATGTATCTCTTAGAAATTGCGTTTTTTTTTGTTTTTTGCTTATAACTCGATAATTACGCGAGATATCGTAAATTATTATTAAAGTAAAATCGTAGGAAATTTTATTATCTAAAAAAAATGTAGAATCAACTTTTTTGATATTTTGCTTTGTTTTCGAAATATTTTAAAAAATTAAAATTTCCAAAAATCTAAATATCTCGAAAACTAAGAATGATATAAAAAAGTTTGTTAAACATTTTTTGTAGGAAATTTTATTCCCTATCATTTACTTTCAATGACATTTTTTGATATCTCACGTATTTATTGAGTTACCATCGAAAAACAAGAAAAATTGCACAATCAACGAGATTTTCAAGGGGGAAATATGTATATGCAATTTTTTTTTTTAGTTTTTTCGCATTAATTCAATAAATAATTGAGATAACGAAAAATATTACTCTACTTCAAATATTAGGCATTTAATTCCCTACAAAAAATGTAAAATAAATTTTTTCATTATTTCATTGCGTTTTTAAGATATTTTGTAAAATAATAATTTTCAAAAATCAATAATATCTCAAAAACTACGAAAGATACCAAAAAATTTTATCTAACATTTTTTGTAGAAAATTAAATATCTCATCATTTAGTTCTAATAATATTTTTTGATATTTTGCATATTTACCGAGTTATCAGCAAAAAATCATGAATTGTCTTAGAAAAAATACCCATATTCAAAATTTGACGATAACAAAACGAAAATTACTCTTAACCAGGCTTAAAAAATGTTGAATTCATCTTTGAAAACCTACCTCAGGATCATCTCCATTAACATGTAGCACCGGAGCTGCGATAAACTTGGCTAAATCCGTGCAATACCTCGAAGATCGACCTCTTGATGCAGGAGTTGTAAAGCCCAATTGATTATTTACTACCATATGAAGAGTTCCACCAATTTCAAAGTGTGGAACTGCACTCAGAGCTAAAGATTCTTGATTTATCCCTTGTCCTGGATACGCAGCATCGCCGTGAACCTGAAAAAACCGTGAAAAACTCTCGTAAAATGACAATTAATCCGAAAAAAAATTCATTTCTACCTGAACATTCAAAACTTTGTCACTCCATCGAGCATTTTCAAGGGTAGAATAACCCCCATCTTGAACTTCTTGCATCATAGCTCGAGTTTTACCCATAGAAACCGGATTAACAGCTTCTAAATGTGACGGATTATATAGCATAGAAACGTAAAGTTTTCTCCCACTGAAATTTAACGTTGTTGACGAGATAAAATGGCTTATAACATCCCCTGAAGCTTGAACGTCATCTGTAAATTCCGATTGTCCAAGAAGTTTATGAAATATTTTCTCTGGCGAAACATTTAATAGTCCTGTAAGTAAATTTAACCGTCCTCGATGAGGTGTGCATAAAATAATATTTTCTAAAGTTGTTTTAGCAGCTGCTAAATGAAATAATTCATTGAAAAATGCCATCATTGACTCGGCACCCTCGCCACCATATCGTTTTAAGCTCACGAATTTTCGTGCCAAAAAATTATCAAAATTTTGACTCTTCAACATTAATTCTGCAATTGTTCTTTTGGTATTTTCATCTATTACTTCGTCCTTGGATTTTTCAAAATGTTCAGCAAACCATTCACGTTCCTCTAAAGTCTAGAAATTAAAATTTATTTTAATTTAATATGATTTTAATAATATAAAAGAAAGCCAAGTTGCGTGTTTAACGACAGAAGACAGTAGATAAGAAAATATCTTGCTGTTTTAAATGAAAATATCATTAAATCTATTGAAGATAGAAATTTTTATCAAGAGACCTTTTTTATAGAGAATTTAATTATCTACAAAAAAGGTCTTTAACAAAAGTCATCTAACTCGTGTCCTTATCAAGATATTATCAAATATATCATTGCATAGCTAAAATCGCGTATAATAAAATCTTGCGATTTTAAATTAAAATATCTTGAAAACTACTGAAGATAAAAATTTTTCATAGAAAACCTTTTTTATAGAGAATTTTATTAGCTACAAAAAAGGTCCTTAACAAAATTTACGTAATTTGCATCCTTATCAAGATATTAGGAAAAATTAAAGTTTTTTATTTAAAGCTTTTAAATCGAGTGTTTCAGATGCAATAAATACCTCGAGATAAGCGAATTCTGCACCAATATGTCGACAATAAGTATCTTCCAGAATCTCCAGAGCTTCCTCGAGAGTTCCCTCATGTTTTTTCGTATTTAAAACACCGGTAAAGACCAAAAAATCACTTGATTTCAAGCTGTATCGATCTGGATCCAACTCTGCGACGTGTTCTACGCTAGAACACGTTATTGGATCGATGTTAGCACGTCTGTGAGCGTGTTTACGATAAGCTTGGACCAGTCTGTAGAAGTTACTGTATTCATTTCGTGTTCTAAGATGCTGT
Source organism: Macrocentrus cingulum (assembly GCA_002156465.1). NCBI lineage: Eukaryota > Metazoa > Arthropoda > Insecta > Hymenoptera > Braconidae > Macrocentrus > Macrocentrus cingulum. The sequence continues at coordinate 6,530 of MVJL01005655.1, read as the reverse complement.
TCAGGAACTAAAAAAGCACTTTTAATGAATTTTATTAATTTTTATCGTGAAAAATTGATGATTTACCATTGTAAATTGATTTTTCTTGCGATTTAAATCCATAAATTGAATTGTTACTGTGGTAAAGTCGATTTTTACTTGTTTTTATCGAGTTTTTCTTCAAATTTCGAAAAAATTGTTGGGAAAAAACTGATCCCAGTTGACGGTACATCGCTCCAATGAGATCTTAGCCACATAACGATTGAAACTGAGCTCTTATCGGTCGATACCCATTCTGTGGGATACCGTTATCTGTTTATGTTTGTCATGATACACAACTACAGCCATAATTTACTACTACTTTTTCCCTGCAGCATCACGTAAGAGTGTAATATCCGTTTTAGTCGCTTTTTCCATAATCCAACGCGTCATGTTAGCCCCTATTAGGTCAAACTCATGTATTTAAACTAATTTCTTAATGTTTTCATGTATGGGTGTATGTGGGAATAAATTTTTTTTTGGTTTTTAGATGATAACTCTGTAAATAAGCGAAATAACGAAAAATTTCATTACAGTCGAATGATAGGTGATGAAATTTTACATAAAAAGTGTCAAATAAATTTTTTTGTATCTCATATAGTTTAAAAGATATTATCGATTTTTTGAAATTTTTATTTTTCAAAATATCTTGAAAATAATCGAAAAAATCGAAAAATTTTATTCTACATTTTTTATAGAAAATTTAACCCTCAATCATTTAACTCTTATTACATTTTTCGTTATCTCCTTTACTTACCGAGTTATCCACAAAAAAAAAAAAATTAAGGAAACAAGATTTTCAATTAAAATCAGATTAAAAAATTACAATCAATTACTCCTGACAAAAAATAAGGTATTTATTTAGTGATCCTTCACTTTAAAACTTACAATCTCATCGCAACTTCAATCACAACAGTTTAAAAACTACTTTAAATATTCGGATAAGCCGATCCAATCATATTTGAACCTCGATACGTAAATTTATAAGTATTAATCTTAAATTTCGTTCCACCAATAGACAGAGGACACTCTCCATCAGGTCTAACTACAAAACACACTGTATAAAGCGCCATTTCGAGCTCCGGTGAGGTCCCAACAAACATTGACGTAGTCGGCTTGTTAATTCCATTAAACAGAGCATGGAATTTCAAGATAGAAATCTTATCATTCAATTTCATCTGCTTCATATATCCCAAATAATTCGCATGGCCCTTCTGCTCTTGAGCACTGAAATAAAGCCAATTGTGTAGGCCAATAATTTCTGCGTTGTCGCGAATTTCCGCGAGGAAAACGTGTTCAAAACCAGTGGACCCAATTTTCCCTTGGCCCCTTGAGTACAATCGGAACCACAGGCGTCTCAAAAGTGCTTGATACTCCTCAAAACTCTGGCGGACACGTCCTTTATTCGCGAGGAAGCGCATTGCAGCAGACATGAGGTCTGTACTGAGGATTTTGTTGATTAAATCAGTTTCCTCCTTCCTCTGAGCGGCTCCAAGGTACTCATTCGCCTTAGTATCAAGCTGATAGTTGTCATAAATCTTCCGAACCTTATCGACAGTCTCCAGCTGAAGTGCTGCAGGTTTAACAGTGAGTAAAGGCTGTGGACTCTCATCTACCAGGCTTTGACTTGTTGTTTTTTTCTGTAAATTCACACTCACGTGCTGCCAAACGTTGCTATTATCCAGGAGGTACAGGGCCTCAGATAATTTCTCCAGATCTTCGTTAGTTACCGTGTTTCCCGGGCTGTATTTCGGGTTTTTCGAGTAAACACTCGCCCGCGAGGAGGTTTCCGGTGATTTAGTGGTGGATGTAAGCGGTTGAGACGGTCGTGGGGCGACAGTTGGTGTTGTTGATGGCTTGGTACCTTGGGTAATTGGTGTTGGAGGTGTGCTGAGAGGTCCTGAACCCTTTTGAGTCACTCCAGAGCCTGGAATTGGACGTTGAGTCGGTTTTTCAGTTGATGTAGGAGCTTTGTGAGCTGGTTCGGTGGTTGGCATTGAAGGACGACGCGGATTTTCGAGAGTAGGGCTCATTGGGGGTTTAGAGGTTTGTGTTTGACCGTTGGGAAGTGGCCTCACAGGCGGATGAGGGTCCTGAGGAGGCGATAATGCTATATCCGGGCCTGATAGTGATGATACTGGTCTTTTGGTGGATGTCGACAGTGGTTTTGGGGCTTCGGTTATCATTGGCGAGTGTTTTTCGCCTCCAGGAGATTTCTTATTGTCTTTGGCGTGAATTCCATCACTCGAAACTGGTCCTGCAGTTGTTATGGTTGGAATTGCTGTGGTACTGATTGTTTCTTCTTTTTTCGACTTCCAAAACTTCCACCCAGCATCGGTAGAATCTTGAAATATTAAAAAATAAGAATTAATTCCGAGTTTTTGCGTTTAATCGCAGAAATTCGTAGATATATTTCCAAAAAAAGGCGTTAGATCGACTTGATTTTTATTAATCTTTTGATAACTCGGTAAATACGTGAAATAACGGAAAATTTTATTAGAGTTAAATGATAGGGAATTTAATTTTCTACAAAAAATGTAGAATAAATTTTTTTTGTATTTCGCATAGTTTTCGAGATATTTTAAAATGTAAAAATTTAGTGACGTGGGATATCGTTGGTTTTATCAATTATACTTGATGACCTTTTACTTATATTTTTATCTATTTCAAGGACATTGATTGCATTCTTGATGGATTTTGAAATATTTCGATACTTACCGATTAACAGATACGAGGTCATCAAGATCAAGAGAATTTTTTTGCTTATTAGCATTTTGATGGTTAAATATATTTTTTATTCTTGTGAATTTGCTATTTTTCTTCCTTTTTATCAATTTTTCACACAAAAAAAATTTCATTAACACTCTGGAATCGATCGAACTGCATTGAACACTGCGATGAAATCATCTGGCATTCACGCTAAGACGCTTTCCCCTTTAATTCACAAGATGACGAGATGATCATTGCTGTCATTGGTCGACTGATGCTTATTTTTTCGCCCCACAAACTCCGTAGAAGGTCGTATAAATTAAATCATTACTCCATACCCAGACTTTTGTTAATTTACCTAATAAATAATTCATATTTTTGTTAAAAACGCGCAACGAAAAACATCTATATCGATGGTGTCGATAAGATAATTCGCCATTTTTACCTCATGAGATAATCTAATCCGCCATTTTGTGAGAAATAATTTCAAATAAAATTTTTCATTTGTATTTATTTTATAGTTAGTGATAAATTGCATAAAAATGTGGGGAAAAAGAAAATTTGTTTACATGGTTTTAAAGTAAAGTTAATGGAAAATACGTTACAGTCCAAATGATAAATACAACTAATAAAACAATCATAGTTCTCGATCGAAAAGTGTCCCAATTGACCAATGCATATCGACATGGTATTCTTTGAACGTCCTCTGAGCTCGTGGTATCATCATTAGTCTCCGTATTTTCTTGGCTGTTGTGGGTGAGTGATTCTCTCGATGTTACTGATGATCCTGATGTATTTTTCTCTTGATTATTAATCGATGATTTCATAGATCGTAACCTTCATCAAGCAATTGTAAGCTTTTTCGAGGTTATGACGTTTGGCGTTTGTTTTCTTAGTAAAAAAACTCAAACTTCAAGTTAAAAAATCTATTCAATTTTGTTTTTTTTTTTTTAATTAAACAATAAATTTAACAATATGAAATAACATTTAATATGGTCATTTTTTTTTGGTTAGTAAAATTTATAAATCTACAGTTATGAAAGACTAGATGATGATGAAAAATGATTAATTTTCAAGTTAAACAATTTCATAGTGAGTTAATAAACTGTAGATTATTATCCAAATTATTAGAATAATTATAATTGATATAAAAAGTATCATTTTTGATGAACTCCGGGGGCTTTCTGTATTTTTTGATCGATTCAATGATGAATTACAACCACCACTGCCACAAGATATTGTGCTAGGTTGATTGGTTGAGGTCATTGCACTTGGTATTTGTGAAATAGGCTTGACATCACCTAATTCAGTCTCTTCTAACTCGTGATTAGGGTTGGTATGTCCAAAATCAGTTCTCTCCATCTATAAAAAGGTTTTTTTTTACCAGAATAACAAATTAATTTTCACAATTATCAACGGAAAAACGTCAGGAAAAATTTTATTAATATTTATTTTATGCTTAGAAAAGGTCAAATGTACATATTGATATTCTAGAAATTTTTTTTCTTGGTTATTACTAACAGGTAAATGAAATTTATTCGATATTTTCTTTTTTTTCAAGCAGTATCTTTAATTACAAAAGTTTCTACGTATTGTATTGTTGTTTTCCGCGTTATTTTCGAGGATATTTAACCTTTTACTATATGCAGCATCTCAGGAAATTGTAAATATTTCATCTTTAGAAGTATTTCTTATGAAAAAAAAATTTTTTCCATCATATCGTGTGTCTAAAGCCACAAAAGGCGTATCACTAAAAACATCAAAACTTCTTTATTTGCTGATATCTTGATAACGATGCAAGTTAGATGAATTTTGTTAAGAACCTTTTTTGTAGGTAATAAAATTCTCTATAAAAAAGATATCTTGAAAAAAATTTCTATCTTTATTAGTTTTAAAGATATTTTCATTCAAATAAGCAAGAGAATTTTTTTTCTACGCTTTTTTAACTTTAGCAACATTTTTTTTTTTTTTATGTCTATATTTTTAAGTGGTAAATTAAATTCAATGATTTTATTGATAAGTTTTATTATTATTTATTGAATGATTTAATTTATTGCGTTCTCGTATATGAAATGACATTTTTTATTGCTGTATACATATATGGGTTTATTTAATCGGGCATTCTAATCTTTGCCTCACAGTCACTTTTCCTATCGTGGTGTCTTATCGTGGTTCAGAATCCTCATTTTGATATTTCTATGACCTCTGGCATTCAAATAACATGAAAATCTATTTTTTTTTAACGTTTAAAATTTTTTTATCCTTCAAAAACATCAATATGAATTTTTTTTTCCGCTTTTTCTTCAACGTAATTTATTGTTACATCATACTACGTGTCATGTTTCTCACATATGTGATATTTTTTTACATAACCTATTTTAAAACATATGGAAAATAAAAGATAAATAAATTTTTGGGTCAGTTGTTCAACGGGATATTGAACTGTAGGCGGAAGAAATGGAATTTATATCGCAATGTATTTTTATTATAGTGTCAAAGTGTTTAGAAAGAATTTTTTATTGCTTTTGTTCTTTTTTTTTTTAATGATAAAAACGACTCACCTGTTGTGGTTGCCACGTGCGCTTGATGAATATTTTGAAACACTTCATAATCTTTGTCACAGCACTGTTAAAAATATTTTACCGACTGCCTTCTTATCGATTGATAATGGCAGGTCGGTTTTAATTGGTGGTGTATATTAAACTGTTATAAAACGGCGAAATTTAGTTTGTACATTTTATCGAGTGTGATACGAGCTGCTTGAATATCCATCAAGCACTGAATCAGTACAAAGCAGGCGATGGTCAGGCGATTGGAAAGTAGATTCTTAGAGATGCATATACAGACTCGTTTTCTAAGATGGCGCATGCACTTGGTTTATTTATTTCTAAATGTGCAAATTACATTAAAATATCAAAACTTACAAATTTGATTTTTTTTTCTGGTGGTAAAAAGAAGCGAGTAGAGTTTTAATCACAATTTTTAATTTTTTCATTAGATAAAACCTCAGAATTACTGATCAATTTGAAAAATTAACTTTTGTTTTTGATAATAAATTAACTGAAATTTTGAAACTAAAGTACGAATTCATTTTTTGATTGAAAAATCAGAAAATGTTAATTGAGATATTTCGTGTTCATTTTTAAATTCTGCTTTATCAATTCTTGACTGTGGACTTCCAATTGTTTGTAGCCAATTTTTCCTATAATAAAAAATTCACAAATTAAGATAAATTATAAAATATTGCTTATTATAAATAATTTATATATACATTTTATTAACATTTGATTTCTCGCCTTCAATTTGTCCATTTACCGTTCCATCTTTGGTATTCATGCACCAGCCTTTTAAATGCAAATTTTCCGCTTGTTTTTTCGTAAACTACATAATAACAATTTAATATATGTTAACTCATACATAGATAACTGTTGGCATATCTCAATAATTAATATAAAACAGTTTTTCAGGCTCTGAATTAATTATAACTCTCAATGATATATACATTTATTTTCATTTCCTCATTTACCTTTCGAAAGAAGACACCTAAAAAATATTAAAATATTAATTAATAACAAGCTCTAATTAAATTATTTAATGATTTCAATTAATTTTACCTTGAACTCTGCCAAAAACTTCAAAATCTAACCTTACAAATGTGACCATTTTTTGTAATATATCAATTTTAGAGGTCATATACTGATTAAAAAAATCAAAATCCAATAAAATTATTTAGTTAGAAACCAAAATTCATTAATTTTACAATGTTATTATTTTAAATAATTAGTTTTTTTCACTTTTTTTTT